>LGRX02010736.1:0-34747 GCA_001247695.2 Cymbomonas tetramitiformis
GTAGGCGCGCTTGCACCATTGCATCATGTAGGCGCGCTTGTACCACCACAATCGCGTAGGCGCGCTTGTACCATCACAATCGCGCAAGCGCGCTTGTACCATCACATCATGTAGGCGTCTTGTACCATCATATGATGTAGGCGCGCTTGTACCATTACAATCGCATAGGCGCGCTTGTACCATCACTATCGCGTAAGCGCGCTTGTACCATCACATCATGTAGGGTGCGCTTGTACCATCACATCATGTGGGCGCGCTTGTGTTGCTAGAATACCATTCCAAGTGCATATGGTGCGCGCTAATGCTAAAAATTGCCGGGCACATGCGTGTGGTGCGCTCAAACGGAAACAGATACTAAGTAACAAGAAGTATACCTTTTAGATGTCCGAAATCGTATCATTCATTCACGCACCAAAGAGCCGGCCACATCGCAATTCCCGGTGTTTTGCAATTTTCCGCAATCCCAACCTCTGATTTTATAGCAGCTTTGCTCCAAGGCTTGGATTTTTTGGTCACTTGATGAAATTTATTTTTGTCATTATTTCCGGAATGGGACCTATATGCCTAAAGAGTCAACTCAAATGCTTAGTTTAGCGGTGTTAACTTAATAACAGTAAGTTGCTTAGAGTGGGATGAATTAAAGTCGTGCAAGTCCTCATTCGAAAGATGTGCATCATGTACCATTCGATCATCCCACTTATATGAACACATTCGCATGCGTGGTGGGACTTGTACGTTTGGATTTTGGGGTGGGTATGCCTGCTTACGGGCTGAATGTTTTGGTCTTACGGTACATGGTGTCGAGTTTAGTCGCACGCGTAACCACGAGAACTATCAAGCAGCCCCAAGCAGTGAAACCCTTCTACCTGCGATGAATGAAGGTATAGGCCATACCAACTTTAAACAACTATTATATCTTCAAGAACCTTGATACCTAATTATACCACGTTAATTTCAAACGCCCATGACCGGTGCATGTGATTCCTATACCATATACAAACGATTCAAGTTAACCCGGAAGATACCCTTTGATAACAAAATGCTGGCGAGTGTTGATAGGGTTTTGGGGTTTTAGAGTTTTAGAATTCTCCGTCCCTAGCTCATTGGATATGAATAGCTAAATCTGTGCGCATGCCGGAGAGTGACAAAGCAATCCTGATCATGGGAGCACGTGTGTTTTGTAACGCTCAAAGAGCTGGAGACAGAGAGCAAAGATCCAAGTGTATTAGACACCTTCTACTACTTTAATACCCAACACAACGGCGCCCTCAGCATGGGACCGCACCTCGACCCTGGGTTTTTCTCTGTTACGCCCGCATCGCTTGTTCCCGGATTGCAGGTGCGAACGCAAACCAATGAATTGCCCAACCGCCCTGTGGCGATACGCATACCCTATCAAGCTTAAGTACTGCAGTGAAGGTTTTTGCTTCCGCGCGTATTGGCTATCCGAGACGTGCCTACTTCTTGATCTTGTCGCCGTGACGCGTAGCAAGGTGTTTGCTTCCTAGCAACTATTTGTTTACTTGGTAGAGAAAATTTTTCAAGGGCGCCACATGGCAAGGGTGTGCGCGCCGCCTAGTATGATAGTTGCCATGGGATTGCACAATTCACGCAAGGCATTCTCCACAATTGCTACAGGTGATGTACGCGCCTCAACAACACGGTCAGCATGTCGTGATACTTGATGTTGCGTGTTTTGGTGGCATAAGTCCGCAGTTTAAATTGCATCCTACTAAGCTGCATTAGGAAAATTGATTATGCATATTCCTCGGCATGGCGTTAACTCCGGCCGGTGCTATCGATCTTTAGGGTTCGATACTGCGATATTTGCCATCATGGCCCGTGAGGTCTTGCCATACAGTGCAATCGTTTTATTTTCGCTCTCATACTATAATGTGGCCAAGCCAGCTGGACGATGGAGGAACATGTGGCAGCGTTATTTGGCATGGTGAGGCAACTTGGTCTTCCGGTTGTGTCAGGCTTGGGAGCTTAGAATTTGAGGGATGCATGCAGGTGGTGGATCAGAGCACGCAGTCCTGGGTAGATGTGGAAGCTGAAGCAGGAGCAGGTATTGAGACGCCGTTTATTTATTCGTGAGCTATCGAACAAGATACAATGTTCCTCATATGTTCCGTGAGATAAAAGGAGCAACGAGCCCGAGGGGCCAGCGCTGTGATAATCCCCCTTGGATTGTTGACAGAAATCAAGGAATTCGAGCCTATAAATTAGGATCGAACCCCCATCCGCGGCGGAACTTGATTGGGCCTTTGGGGGTTGCAGGAAACCTGGTGCTTTTCTGCGCTGAAAGTTTGGAGCGATGGAGTGCAGGCAAATATAGTGCTACAAATCATCAGGTGTGTTAGGCGGATGGCCTGCGTGCATGCACGGAGCGACAGGACTATGGGATGCCATGTTGCGGTGCTGGCAAATTTTGATGGATATTGTTTCATGACTCGATCCATCCAAAGATTCGCATCAAGATGAATCCCCTGATTCAATTTGTGCGCAGTGGAGAAGTTGGATTTTTGAAACACGTTCGGTTCCTTAGATAGTTCATGCATGAATTTCCGCTACAATTCTAAAGATAATGCGGGCTATATGAATGTCACGATATCCCACATGCTTGACATGGAATAATGTAGCAAAAGTACGGAACCCTCACCTTGTCAGTTTGGAACCCAGATCCATGAAAAACTGGCTCCCACTATCATAATGGACGCCAGAAGTCCTCAAAAACAAAGGGGTCAAACTACCGCAATCAATGTTCAATCAAAAGTGTTCTTTCCCTCCCAATCCTACCCAGGTCCAAAACTGAATGGGCATTCAGTCCAAGTCGCTCAAATGACTCCTGAGGGTTCCTGTGAGCGGAGCTGATGTGCAAGCCACATCGAACTCGGTGTGAGATTGGTCCGCCAAACCTTATGAAAACATGTGATTTAAGGGCGATGTGCCAACCTGTCCGATGTCCTTTTGGCGGCGGTAGCAAATAAGGCACTGAATGCTTGGCAACGATGTTTGCATTAACTTTGCTGAACACTGACTATGCAGTACCGCATTGTGGCGCAGAGATGCACCTTTGCATGGTCCCTTTGTGTTTCGATGGGTTGACATCTATTACGGAAATAGTCCTCACAAGCAATGAAGCATATGATACGTGTATGCTCGTTGAGATCAGGACCGGATGCGCCAGTGTCAAGCTGATCTGCGGTTTGTTGACTTTTCCGTTGTTACATTGCCCATCGCTTTGTTAACTCTGTTGCATTGTATGGGTATTGTGGCACACTCCACATTAAAACCTATGTGATTGATTTGCGGTGAGGGATTCAGGTGGTTACATCAATGCAGCGACCTCGCCTATCAGTGGTCTTTGAATTGCGTTCGCATAATGAAGGGGATGCCTTTGAATAAATTCAACGTATGGGTTTCTGTGTGCCACGCGGATCCGCCGAAGCCCCTGATGAAGTGATGTGTCAGGATGAAGAGAGTGATAAACACGAGGACAAGGACCTCGCTGCACGTATGTATCAGCTAGCATAGTGAATAATGAACGTGCTAAATACAGTTGAATCTTTACGGAGCAATCGCTGTGCAATGGTTGTTATACTCTCTCAGCTTAAGTCATAACTTCGAAAATATATACGCCAGTTTTGATGACTGCCTAAAGGCCTTTAACGAGTTGTCTTTCCCGAGCCTCCGTAGGACTTAACCGACTGTGGTGGTTCCAAAAGTTCTATGCACACGACGAGCGCCAAGCTCGTGTCTCAGTAGGTTATGAGGTCAACGGATATAACAATGTCAAGGGTACAACAGTTCGAAATACACGTTGTAGTTGAGCGCACAACGGTCGGGACCCGAGCACGAGTCATACACGTAGAAAACGGTGTAGTTGTCCCTAACGAGCCATCTTGCATGCCTCCTGAAGTGTCCATACTATCCAAAGTAAACAGCTCTGAAATACAATCACATAGCCTCTCGGCACGAATCTCCCAAGCAGCGACCAGTGTTCGGCGCAGAGCACGTCATATTTCTATGACATTGCTTTTACGGATTCTCTCTGCCGTCTTCCTCCAAAAACGTTCCTCAAATTTCGCTGTCATTCTCAGCGCAGCTGTGCAGAGCCACGTAGGTGTGTGCCCTGCACGGCACATCTCAAGCCACAGTTGCTGCAGCTGAGTTGCACAGCCTTCATCTTGAACACGCATGTCGAGGTGTGCGTCTGGATCCAATACAACATAGTCAGCAAGGTTGTTGCCTTCATGTCGGCTGGGCACGCCAACGTCACGTGTACGCGTAGGAAGGAGACGATCGGATGATCCAGGTTCGTGCTCCCCCGTTTTTCAATCTGAAATGACTGTCTCGACATCACCGTCACGCCGTCGAAGCTGATCTCCATCCCGCACCGCTCCAGTGTCATCGGCATCGATCCCCTCGCCGCTGCCGCCCATCCCGAACATGCGCGTACCGCGAACGTAGCAGCCGTCACGGCAGTCCCGCAGGATCCTGGGCAGCCGTCCCCATTCCCGTTCTGAGCGAGAACGTAAAATTACCAAGCCCAGCAAGCAAACCTGAAATATGCTGGTTCGAATTCAGCTCTCGCTGAAATGTATATTGAATATATTAATTACAGATCGAATTAATACTCAATACGGGCATATCTATGCAGTACTTGAACGATACGTGTGGCGAAATCTGTCCCATACCCGGGACATAATATGGCCGTACCTACACAGTACATACCATGTACCGTATACAGTAGCCATACTTTGGCAATATCTTTGAATAGTATGACCGTACCAGGTATCACATGTGTATGGCCTCGGCATGACCATCGCAATCTACCACGATTACCCCACCTCTCTGGATCGAGAACCACGTGGATGACAACACAACCTGTTCATCACCGCAGAGGAGTGGAACGGACGCTGATAGTGGGGATTCCCTCAACCTCACGCATCAGATGATGGCTGGGGAGATCAAGTCCCCGGTGGGCGTTCCCTCACAGTCGCCTCCTTCATCCTATTCGAGCATTGATGGTCGGGGGATGAGTCAGCGACGACTACGGAGACTGCGGTTTGCTTCTCTTCGCGACCACCACCCAGAAGCGTATCCGCCAGGGTCCCTTCCTGCTAAGCGAAGCTGAAGAGATGTATCCTACCTGCCTCACTCTGACCGAGCAGCAGGACATGCAACTCATTGCAAACGCTAGCACCGTTATGGGGGGGGCAAGTCGCCTCAGTACCTACCTTTGGCAGACTCCCCTCAACCCCGAGATTGCAGTCGCAGCAGCCCAAGCAGCGACACCTCACATGTCAGCCGAACGGACAGCGGGCGGACCTCACATGGCAGCCGGACAGACAGCGGAACCACCAATGTCAGCCAGACTGAGAGTAGTGACACCACCCACGTGAGTCGAACCGACAGTGATACCCCTCATGCGAGTCAGACTGACAGTGAACCCCACCACTCGACTGACAGTGATACGACTCACGGTAGCCCAGCACCAACAGCGTGCATGTGGTGGACAGCACTCCCGAGGAGACGGTGGAATCCACCCCAACAAGCCGCGCCTTGGCCTCCCTCACCTCCCACGCTTTTCTCGAGGGCTCCTTGCTCTGTGGGCATGTGCTTTTCCAACGGTGTGTGTTATGGGAGCACCCTATCTAGTTGTAAATTGTGCAAATGTCGGCGCGGACCGACATTTGAAATCCTTGAAAACATGCCCGCCGCAGGCGCCGCTCCAAAAAAAGGGAATATTCCCTCCCAAAAATACCTTAACTTCTTAATGAAATTCAACACATTCGAATGCATATGGGAATATTCCGCCTTGGCAGGAGATATGGAATTCGTTGCTAAATAATCACTTATCGATATACAAACATTCAGTCCTCCAGGTCTTAGCACAGTCACAAAAGTCACAAGAAATAAATTAATCGAAGGTGAATGTTTCAATGTTACAATCCATATTCGCACCAACAATCTTCGCCACAACAACAGTGCTAATAGATAAGTATGAATTTACCCACTCGTGCCACTAATTTAATCCATGAAAGACAATTTGATATCCTCTTTTAAGAGCCGATCAATGACCTCTGAGACACAATGTAGCTTTGCCCTATTATCTGAGGTAGTAAAATGCCACGTCGGCCCACCAAAATGATGGTTCAAGGCATCCCGAATGAAGTTGTCTGAACGGTGTGCCGCGGGTGCATTCCAATGCACAACGCTCTCCATCATCAAGGCTTCTTGGCTCAAGTGCCTCCCACCAGCTGCATGCTTGTCTATCACCGACCCTTCACTCTCCACCACCGCTTCATTTTGAGTCTTCAAAACACAGTGCTCAAACAGAAACACCCAGTCATGCACATTTGTGTAAAAGGATGGTTGCGTCAAAATAATCTCCATCAATATAATGCCGTTCCACTTGCAAATAACCATCGCTCTGCGATGCTTGGACTCTCCACAAAAGCAGTGACCAGGCGCTGTTCCACCACCTGGTGTTGTGCCCAAAGTGCTTCGAAGCTTGGCAACGAGATGCCGCCATCCATGCGGGCCCAGTCAAATACCTTGCGTAAGCACCCGTGTTCATCCTCCAACTTGCTTGGTAGCTGAAAAAGATGCCGCAAATCAAAGCAACCAGCCATAACTTTACACCAAGCGTGCCGACCGTCCTTAAAAGAACGGTCAGTAAAGTGCGAAAGAACCAAGTCAAACCAGACAGCTAGGCGTGAGGTACACGCACCCCTGAAAGCCTTCTGCATGTTTCCTCGGTATATAGGTGCCGCCTTCAGAGCGACTCCTTGGAATGTACCCTGCGCACATATCTCCTCCTGGTGTTTACACAGTGTTGGAAAGTACAGCGGATCGAGTGGAACCCTAACAGAGTCCTTGTCTTTGAAGTCTAACTGCTCAGGAAATACCTTGTCAAGTAAGTAACCCAAGTTGGCCTCTTTCTCTGCTACCTCCCAAGGCAATGTATTCACGGTTTGCTGAAATAATGAAACAGCTCGGATATGTGCGAGTAGGTCTACCAACCCAAGCAAGGTCACAACAAACAGTAACTTGCACATCTCAGATAAGAAAGTAGTGGCGTACTCAACTTCCGTATCTTTCCCCGCTGATACTTTTCCCTGCAAAAGGCCTACAATGGTTTGATAGTTGCACACAAAATTGTGATACACTTTTTGCTCTGCCTGCGCAAAGCGAGTATCGCAAAACCCCTGAGGGTTGTACAATCTCACTTTAAGCCGTGCTGCTTCCTCACGCAGTTCTTCATAGTTTTTGCCATAGGAAAACTTTGACTGTATTTGGTTGATAACTTCAGGGATTTCTTTGTACCAAGTATGAACTTCATCTTTTCGGACATCGCCTATCGGCGCAGCAGCAGCGGCAGCAGCCGCAGCGGCAGCAGCGGCAACAGCAGCAGCACGGTGCGCAGCGGGGATTCCGTGTTGGCACACATCCGGTGCCGGCGGTCGGATTCGACCGCGACGACCAGAAGGCCAAGCCCTTCTGCGGGAGGTGCAAGAAAGCGGGTAAAGGTGAGCTGTACCACTTCTACCGCGACTGTCCGTTGGGCGGGCGTCAGCATCCCCCGCACTCGGCCGCGGCATTCTGCATTCCCATCGACGAGGAGGACGCGGAGGGGGGTGCGTGCATTGGCCATGTGTGCCCTGTTCCAGCAGGCGGCGGATGATGGGGCTGAGGCGTTTGCCACTGCGGCCTCTACGCCTGCGGTGCTCTGTGCGGGTGCGATGGGCGGGATCGACGTGTCCGCCTACGGTTTCACGGTAGAGCCGCAGCAGCCTGCTGACGAGCCCGCAGGTGACGACATTCATCAAAGGCTGGACGATCTCGCCGCGGAGGTCCATGCCGCGGCAAACTGCAAGGTGCACTACACCCACGCATCCTTCCCGCCACGGGCGGTTCTCGAGCCGCATGCATCGGCTCTGGTGTGCGGCCCCGCGGCAGCGGGGAACATGCCGGAGGAGCAGGTTCCGGCAGGTGATGCGGCGGCATCGGCATCCGCCGTGCCGGCCCCTGCTATACCTGTCTCGCAGGAGGAGAATGTGAAGCCCGTGCCGCTTCAATCGGCGCGGGTGACTGCCACGACGGACGGTGAGTTCCCTGGGTTCGTTCAGACTGTCAACCACGCCGCCATCGCGCCGGTTGACCTCACCGGCTACGACACCGACGACTACGAGGACTTTGCCGACGGCAGCTTCAGGCTGAAGCCGCGAGGTTCGCCTCCGTCGGCCGATCATGTGTCCGGGCCGCCCGTGGACGACCAGAGGGCCTACGATTGTGGGAAGCCGCCCTGGGGCTTTCCTGCCACGGTTGGGCCGTGGGGCATTCCTTTCCTCCTTTCCCTCGTTCTTTGCATCTCGATCATGGGGGTGGCAGCCGTGCCCGACGCTCAGTCGGCTGCGGGATTGCCTTCGCCTGGTGGTGATCTCGATTGGGAGACTCCGTCAATTTTCTCCACAAATGAATTTGTTGGATCGGTGATCCCGGCTCAGGGTTTCTTTGTGGCTGACAATGTGCCACCGCTTACCGGAATATCCTAGTTCACTAGATATCAGAGGGTCCCGAACTGTGTGGATAAACTCTCATAAGATAAATAAACCCTAAGCTAGATATACCCGGAACGGTCTCGCAACGGTCTCGGAAACTAGCCTACCTGTGACACAGCGTGTGTCACAACACGAACCTATAGATCAGTCAGCAGTCCAGTGTTGGTCCTAGGGGTCTGTCATAGGGGCCTGCACCGGGACTCCCAGTCAGGGCTGCCTATACAGATTCCAGCACACCACCCCAGCACTGTGGGTGGTGACTGGCTAGGAGAGTCAGAATAGTAAATCTCTAGGGCAGAAGCCAGGGTGACAAGTCCTAACTGCTAATCCAACTGCGCAATTCTGATACACAAATTGGAATCCCTCTAGCTAGCACAAGAGAAAACATACAGGCAATGTAAGTCCTGCTAAAGCAACGAAAGCTCTGCGCCAACAAGTCAGATTGAAGAATTTAAAGGTGTCAAAGTAAAATCATAAACCAAATTGAAGACCGTGTTGAGGTCAAAGTAGATCTCAGCACACCACCAGATGAGTGGTGTACTGCCAGAACCAAAAGCATAGCTACTCGGGGTCAAAGGTCAGAGGAACGCCGTCACCACAATGAGCACCGTAGCCAATTGCAGCACTACACCCCACCAGGTTGGGCGGCCGGTGAACCGCCGCCGCAACACCCAGGGAGTGCAGTACCGCATCCAGAGTGACGGGGTCCAACTCAGTGATACCAGAGTACAAGCATAAATCTCCCCTGCACAGCACAGGCTGCGGTGCAGCCCGACCCGATACCTGCACAGAGTCGATGTCATTGGCCGCCGTGTAGGCGGCAGCTCCCACACCCATGATCGAGATGAAAAGGATAAGGGAGAGAAGGTAATGAAACCCCCACGGGCCCGCGTGTGCGGGGAAGCCCCATGGCGGCTTGCCACATCCGTAGGTGCGGGAAGCACCACCAGACACAGGCACGTGGGTCGCGGGCTCCGACGCATGATTTGCCGAAACGGCCGGAGCCCGCGGCTTCACGATGAAGCTGCCGTCGGCGAGGTCCTCGTAGTCGTCCGTGTCGTAACCCGTGAGATCAACCTGCCCGATGGCGGCGTGGTTCACGGTCTGAACGAACCCAGCGAACTCACCGTCCGCGTCCGCTGTGGTGGTTACCCGCGCCGATTGCAGTGGCGCGGGCTTCACATCCTTTCCCGCGTCCTCGTTCGATGCAGGGTTGGGGGTAGGAACCGAAGGCGTAGCTGCCGTTGGTGTGTTCCGTACCCCGTCGATAAGCCTCAGAGAGGCGTCGATGTCGCTGTCCCTCGTGAGGGACTTTTTGGATCTCGTAGTGACTCCCATCTCTAGATAAGCCTGAGGGGAGGCGGTACGCTGCAGCACGTTTGGGTAGGGTCGCGGGGAAAATGCGACGTCACAGATACGGACGGAACGGTCGAGCCATGCAAGCGAGGGGCAAAGGAAGATGTCGTCGAAGTCAAAGGTGCCAAGGTCACCAGCCCAAAATACGGTAGCAAGCGGGATCAGAGCGTGCAGAGAACCGTGAATGAACATTGCGACGACGAAACCCGACCCAAGCCGGTACCCCATAGCTGCGGCTCAAAGCCGCTCACCGCAAGCTGCTCATCTCACAATTCCCACTGATGCCCAAACGCGCAAACGCGCACCACCTCTCCGAGCGGCCGTTTAGCCAATCATGGCCAAACTAGCAAGTGGAATAAAGCGTGGATGGGGCCACGACCTACCGGAATATCCTAGTTCACTAGATATCGAGAGGGTCCCGAACTGTGTGGATAATGTCAAGGTTGGAAATCGGTGCGGGGATTTCACTGTACGAGCCGGGTCAAATCATATACAGTAAGAGTCAACCAATAAGAAAACAGAGATTTCGGGGTCAGCCAGCTTTTCTCCTAAACTTGTGACCCCCCCCAGCTTCGGTACCTAAGAGAGCCGACGAAATAAGAGAAAACCGCTTATTTTGCCAGCTAGCTTTTCTCATCCTTAAGAGTGAAAAATCATTTTTTCTCGTATTGGATTCGCAGCACATCCTCACTTCGAAAAAACCGCCCACTACCGTGATGGACGACGCGACACGTTCACAATTGCGGTAACTTATTAGTGATGTTAGGGAAGGTCTACTCGCACAAGATGACTTTTCTAACATCAAAGCCGTACTTATTTTGCTATATTTTAAGCAAATGTCCTGGGGTCTAGCCAGCCTCCATATTTCTTATTTTTGCCAATCTCTTAACTTTTAAAACCAGCCAGCTTTTCTCCTAAACTTGTGACCCCTCCCCCCAAAGCTGGCTGTTTTCTTAACGTAGAATGCTCTTATTGGTACACTCTTACTGTATATCGTCATGGGGCGAAAGTGCTCCACGACGGGATTTGAACCCGTGACGTTCGCTTCTCTAGTGCGACGCTCTAACCAACTGAGCTACGCGGAGGATGATGATCCTTTCGCGCATTTCAGTGATACTCGTACAGATCGGACTGTTACAGATCGATGATCGACTATGCGTGTGACATCGACGACGACGTACCAACATCGCGACTGCGGGCGTCTGTCATCTTTCGATCGCGTGACATATCTCCCCTCTTTAAAGTGTCGTAACCTCACGACATTCGTGTCGAGTTACTTTTCAGAGGTCCGACCTCAGATGTGATGACGTGGCAGCCTGCGAGGAAGCTGGGTAGCAGTTCTTGGGATGCAGCCCATCGCACCGAAGGTGCATCGCAGTTCTTGGGATGCAGCCCGAATCCACGTCATCAGCGCGGATCACATCGTGCCCATGCATACGCGATCGTAGTGCAGGTCACATCACCGTGCCCGAGCATACGCGATCTTAGCGTCGGTCACATCGTGTGCCTTATGCCGTTACATCTGAGGCGGTTTCCGAACCGTCGCTTCGATACCAATGTCAAGGTTGGAAATCGGTGCGGGGATTTCACTGTACGAGCCGGGTCAAATCATATATATCGTCATGGGGCGAAAGTGCTCCACGACGGGATTTGAACCCGTGACGTTCGCTTCTCTAGTGCGACGTTCTAACCATCTGAGCTACGCGGAGGATGATGATCCTTTCGCGCATTTCAGTGGTACTCGTACAGATCGGACTGTTACAGATCGATGATCGACTATGTGTGTGACATCGACGACGACGTACCAACAACAGCGCGACTGCGGGCGTCTGTCATCTTTCGATCCGTGACAGATAAACTCTCATAAGATAAATAAACCCTAAGCTAGATATACCCGGAAACGGTCTCGCAACGGTCTCGGAAACCAGCCTACCTGTGACACAGCGTGTGTCACAGCACAAACCTATAGATCAGTCAGCAGTCCAGTGTTGGTCCTAGGAGGGGTCTGTCATAGGGGCCTGCACCGGGACTCCTAGTCAGGGCTGCCTATACAGATTCCAGCACCGCTTGAGCCGCCTGAGCCCCCTGACCTCTTTCAGGACCTTACTCAGGCAGATTTGGGCTTTGACATGGCTCACTACTACGGTATGGCTTTGCATGAGACCGGTCCTCTTGATGTGGAGCACTACTACGGTGCTGGCTTTTTCACATCTTACTACGGCATGGTCTTCCGTGATGCCACCACTGGCTACTTTGGTGCTGTCGATTGACTTCTTGTTCACTCTGGATGCACACCAACATGGTGGTGTGCGGAACTCCGGTGACTTCAACAATTTTCTGGTTCATGGTTTTGCTTTTGACATCTACAAGTTATCTTCTGGCTTGCTAGCTCGGTGCTTTTCAGTTGTTTAGCGGGTGCACAATGCCCGTAGGTTTCTGCACCTGTGCTAGCTAGAGGGTTTCCAATTTGTGTATCAGAATAGCACAGTTGGCGGATTAGCAGTTAGGACTTGTCACTCTAGCTCCTGCCCTAACAACTTATCTTGCATTATCTGACTCTCCTAGCTAGACAGTCACCACCCACAGTGTTGGGGTGGTGTGCTGAAATCTGTATAGGCAGCCCTGACCGGAAGTCCCGGTGCAGGCCCCTATGACAGACTCCTAGGCCAACACTGGACTGCTGACTGATCTATAGGTTCGTGCTGTGACACACGTTGTGTCACAGGTAGGCTAGACTCCGAAACCGTCCGAGACCGTTCCGGGTATATCTAGCTTAGGGTTTATTTATCTTACAAGTTTATCCACACAGTTCGGGAGTTTCTGATATCTAGTGAACTAGGATATTCCAGTAAAATTGCCGAGGACAAAGGTGTTCGAAAGTGTCCGGGCGCTGTAACAAGCGTACGGGTCGAGGACAGGGTACTCGAAGAATGTCCCGATGGTATAGCAGGGGCACCGGGGTGAAGATGGAAAAGGCGCGGAGGACAAGGGTGCTCGCCGCCAAATCACGAAGCCAAGCAAGGGGGCGTGTAAACCGCACAGGGTGCGGGATCAGAGAAAGCGAAACCGAACGGGTGAGCCTGCCAATGGTGGGACCATAACCTGATGTGAACAGCAAAATATATGCAAAGGGTGGATATATTTGCGGGTCACAACAACTCAAGAAGCAGGCAGTGCAAACCCTGAGTGTCACAGTCAAAGATGAGATAACAAAATAACTTGGTGGTTTTATTATCTGTCGGAACTGATGCCGGGCAGGATGCAAGTGACACCACAAGGCGAGGTGTGACACAGGAAGAGACAGTCACCCCCAGTTATGGGGGGGCGAAAGTCTGTCTCCAAGGTTGGCAATCAGATGATTTCAGATCTGAATTCATATCTGAAACGTCTGATCTGATCTGAAACGTCTGAAATGTCTGAAACATCTGAAAAATGGTCCCCGATATTCATACGGGCTTGTGCAGGGGGTGTTTTGGGCAAAATTAAGACTCCCCTAAGGCGTTTTGGGCAATGTACGCATTAGCACGTGGCACCATTGATTCATGATACCATTAGGCTTTACACATCCATCGATAATTTATTTAGGGTTTTTTTGAGTCAAAATCTCAAAATTTCGTAATGAAAACATATATTACATAATAATAAAGATATTATAAAATGAAATGGAAAAAAGGGCCTTCATCGGTTATGGTATAATATATATTAGGGTTTTATGGTTTGCATGACATTTAGGGTTTAAGGGTTTCACGGCTTAGGGTTTTAGGGTTTGATGCGTTTTGGTTTTTAGGGTTTCACGATGTAGGGTTTCAGGGTTCCCATGTTTAGGGGTTTATGGTTTTTGTGTTTAGGGTTTTAGGGTTTAGGCCTTCCGAATATCCGAAATTTAAAAAACAAACGAGAAATAGTTACGGACCGTACTTATGGTTACATGCGATGTCCTGATTGATAAACCCTAATAATTCTCCCCGTCGTCCGATTTTGTCTGATAGTTAAGACGCGTCGTCCGATTTTGTCTGATAATTAAGGCTCGTCATCTGAAACATCTGAAACCATCTGAAAAAAACCTGATCTGATCTGAATCTGAAACCTGAATTCCGATCTGAATATCTGATCGTCCGATTCCCGACTGATTGCCAACCTTGTCTGTCTCTCCATGAAATTAACCACCCTGGTCCTTGTATGTTATGTCGTCAGGAAGTTCAAATGGAATTGACCCCTGGTATTACGGGGGTGTGGCTTGGTCGATCTCAATTTTGAGATCTCCGGTTCTCCGCTAGGCGTGTCACAGGCCATCTGAAATCTGATCGTTCGATCATCTCATCAGCTCTAGCATATTTTGAGGCCTCTTTCTTGCCTTCATTCTTCGGACATTCTCTCGTCTGCTTGCAGTGAGCGACACTCATTTTTCTATCCCAGGTGTCCGGGTTCTCAATCATGTAGGCACGCAGAACTGGATGCGTCACTGTATAAGGCGAACGAAACCTGGTAGACGTGCACACTGCCTTCGTCCTGGCCACTTCACATTTTTAATCACCTTGCTACGCGGCCGTGCGAGTGGGCTACTGGGCCTTTGCAGGTACGGAGGGTCCAGAAACGTCACTTTTCGGCCAAAAACAAGTTAGGGTTTGGGTTTGGGTTCGTAGCATGCGAACCGTCACAGGTATTCACGATCTGAAAACTGCGTATTTTTTTTCAGCTCCGAATTCCAGTTCGTCGCAAAAAACCCGAGAACTCGAATCGAAGAATTGGATCATTGACATCGATCGCAAAACGGTGACGAAAGTGACGCTTTCGTCACCGTTTTCAACAGCTTGGTTCTCGTGCCCAGGTGACCGCATTGGTGCGCTGACGCGCCAGGATGACCGTCGATAAGGTGAAAAAAATCACATGCTTCTACACACAACCTCAGACGCGCTCACAGACCTTCATTCAACTGGAACCCAAACTAAAAACGGCTGCAGCCTTGTTGACTGTGAAGTATTGTTGATATTGTTGGAATATTTTTGTTTAAGCGTGATATATGGGTCGCGGAAGGCCCCAAGCAGACCCTGCTACCTTAGCAAAGAACGTGTTGAAGTCTCGGAAGGCTCGCAGCAGTCAAGCCTACCGAGATTCCCAGAAACCCAAAGTCAATGATGAGGTCCAAGAAACACCAAAAACAGCTTCACAGATCACTGCGCGACAGAAGTCTAATGCGCGTCAAAGTGTCTACCGAAAGCGCAAGAAAGAAGCCGAACGCTCCACCACACGAAGGCGTAATACTAGGCACAAGCCAAATGCCCCTGCGCAGTCGCCCCCTTCAGCAACAGCTCATTCTGATCTAGTTTCTCCTAGTGAAACCCAGAATATCAGCCCTCAATCAAGGGGATCAAGCGAGAGGACCAAGAGGAGAAAGGTTGAGAAGGTTGAAACTCTACTCCTTACCCCCCAGAAGACCCCTGACAAAGTGCGCAAGCTCAATCAAGAGCTTGCTTGGTCGAAGGGAAGTGGCCTCTCTTGTCGAGAAAGCTGGCTATAAGAATAAGGTAAGTTAGTTATTTCAGAATTTATGGAAGTTATTGTTAGAACATGACATGTTCTAACCGTTACTCCTTGGGTGCACTCGCTTGCTGGTTATCACAGGCTCTCTAGGTATGTTCTAACAAAGTTTTTTTTCTCTTTGCAGCAAGATATTGTGTTTGAGGAGGATGTTCGCGCGAATCTAGAGGAATTTTTTAACACCACCTCCATCGAAGCAATGGGTGCCACAGCGCGCTTCGAATGTTGCAGCATCCCAAGCCACACGCCAGTCTAAGCCTAAGCAAACACAGGACGCCCGGGACGCTCGCCAGGCTGTCGCGGCTGCGCTTGCAGGGGGTGTTATTGGTGGAACGAAGAGGAGAAGTAAAGATGGCAAACTCCGCTATCTCGCACAGAAATTGCGCATAGATCGGAAAACCCTAGCGAAGGGTTTTAAGACTCGGATCCACGCTCTGCTTCGGGAAGGTCCGTGGGCGACGGTTTCCAAGAGAGTGCGGCGCGACAAAGCTCTCACACCCGAACTTATGTCCACCCTCAAAGCGTTCTTAGAAAGATCCAACAATTCTACAACGTCCCCCTACAAAAAACATGTCATGTATTCCACTAACCCCCTCATTGGCAAGCGTGGCCCCAAAGTCTCTTGGCAGTTGCTCGACAAAAGTTGTGCGCAACTCTTTACTGAGTTCCAGGAGGAATACCGTGATAGTGCACTTGTGAGGGTGGAAACAACGAAGGAGGGAGATCGCATAGACAAGCGTGTGAGGTTTCTTCACCGCCGCGTGGCAGCGATGCCGTGGTTCAAACGGCGTGGGAAGCACTGTACCCGCTTGATATGCTGTTGTGTATATTGCGTGGGTATGAAGTTACTCCTTGAGGGGTACAACAACTACATACAACGTCTAGTTGAACAGTGTGCTGCACACGCTGCGTCCTTGGCGCTGCTGGGGACATTGTTGCCAGCAGCAGACCCTGGGCTTATGACTTTGGGTAGGACACTGGAGAGTATGTGCTGTGAGGCACCCGAGGGGACTAGTATGCCCGCCTTGAAGTGCTTTGAGGGGTGGTGCCGTACGTGTGGTTGGGAGAAGGCAAGTGGTAGCTTTCTTGTTGCACCTCCAGGCGACCCAGATAACGACGCTCCCTATGTCGTGGCAAAAGTGGGACAAGGTACCTTACGTCACCAAGAAGGGTGTGCAGAAGACGAAGGTCGCCCTAGTGAGGACTGAGGGGACTACAGTAGCACAGTTCTTCGAGGAGTTCTGCAAGAAGCTCAAGTACTTCACCAACCACAAAAACAAGTGCACCTTCCTGGGCGAGCAACGGACATATCTATGGGCTGGGTGCCAGAAGGGGGAGCTCGTGGTATCTATTGACTACAGCGAGGACAAGGAGCATAAAGCTGGCTTCGAGCTCACTTGTGAGGGTGGTGGCGCAAAGAAGCGTGCGGTGATGATACCGTGTGTGGTGAAGCGCTTGGTTGACCCCTTCACTGACCCTGTGATCAAGGATAAGCCCGAAACTTTGGAGCGAATCCGAGAGGAGGGGTTGCAGCCAGGTCAGGATATGGATGTTCTGGACGGTCACATGTTTATCTCCTCCTTGGACTGTAAGAAGGATGCTGACACCTTGTTCTTCGTGGTAAAGAACATGGTGGAGTTCTACCGGGGGAAGGGGATACAGGTGGAGACCGTGGTGTTGGATTGTGACAAGTGCATGGGCCAGTTCGGAGGCGCCACACCCACTCACGCCTTCAAGATCATTGGGAGGGCCCTCGAGATCGATTGTATGATGGTGACCAACGTGGCGGGGCATGGGAAGTCCCCCAGTGACGGCTTTGGGGGATCCATGAAGGTCGAGCTGGAGAGGGCTGAGACGGCTTTGAAGCCTCTAATCGACATGACCTTCGCCGACAGTGAGTATGGCCGAGCGCTTTGTGACTACGGCAACGAGCATCTGGCGCAACCTTCCACGCCGTGCTGGAAGTCCACTCGCTTTGCTTCCGCCGCTTTGTGGACTACGGGGATTGTGTGCCACGTGGCGAGGATGTCAGGTGCCCCAAGGCAAAGTGCCCCCCCCAAGCAGATGGCTTCGGGGTGAAGCGGGGGCTAAGGGACATCTACTGTTTTCGGTATGACAAGGAGACTGACACATTGTTCTTCAGGAACATGTACTGGAATATCCCGGTTCAAGATATCAGACAGTCAGTGAACCAATATAGATAAACTCATGTAAGAAATAAACCCTAAGCTAGATATACCCGGAACGGTCACGGAGTCGGAACGGTCTCGGTCCTAGCTACCTGTGACACCTTGATGTGTCACAGCACGGGCTTACGGATCAGTCACAGGTCCAGTGTTGGCTACCTAGGACTCTGTCATAGGGGCCTGCACCGGGACTCCCGGTCAGGGCTGCCTATACATGGCTACTACCCAAATTCATGGTCCTACCACAAGGACCAATGGGCAATTGCGGTTTCGATCACTAAGTCGACTATTTGAGGCACAGGTAACATTTGCACATGATATTTATGAGTTAACCCCTTAGCTGCCAGCTGATGGACATGTCCATCAAACACTCAAAACTGATTTTCTCGGCGACAAATAACTCAAATTCACTTTTGAAGACAGTTTTGAAAAGCTCTTATCGAGCCGCGTGCAGCCATGCACTTGGGAGCAACCATTTTGCGACGATGCTCTAAATATTTCCCCAGGCGCACTCTATTTTAGCTTGATCATAATGAGTCACATTTAGGGCACATGTGTCATAGTGTTACAAACCCCTAATAATATAAGTAGCCCTAACCGCATGTTGAGCACTTGGTAAGATTATACCTGGAGGTATAATAGGGTCAATATTAGGGCTTACATTGTTAACGATGTGCACATCCATCAACATTTTTCAGTTGACAATCACGTCATCGGTATCAAGTGTCATGTATTTCTAACGTTTGCATGTGATTTGCCTTGAGAAGACCTTTCCGACACTATTTTCAAAAGTTGAGGCAGGACCCTTATGCCAAAGTTATTGCACATAAACCAAAATTTTCAAAACCCCGAAATTCCTCCGGCAACTAAGGGGTTAAATGAATTTTATTTCTTACAGCGGCGGCCCCCATGAGACTTTAGGTGCGTGGTTGAACGACACGCTTTAGGGGTGTAATTTTGCCAAAAGCTTGAAGAAAATGGTGGTCCTACCACAAGGACCACCGTATTTTGAGTATTAGGAGTCACATGGGGGGCTCACGGTGATGCTCATGGTTATACATATTGAGTTTATGACCAAATAAGATAACTGAATCGGTTACTTCGCACCCTCATCATCATTTCCGCTCTATTTCAGCATGGCGCATGTTCAACACAATGCAAATTCCGAATTTAGTGAATTTCGGACTTTAGAAATTGGCATTCATCCATTCTAAAATGTACACGCCAGTCGAAAAATAAGATATTTGGATGATGTTAGACTTTCAGAAATTCGCAATACATATATACTTGAAGATTTAATGTGCCGCACACACCAACCTTGCGATATATATGCCCTCTAGAAAGCAATTATGATGGCTGGCTGGTCAGCTCGCGTGACCACTGTTTAAGGGGGGAAACCAGCGAGCCAATATATTAGAGGGGAAGCCAACGAGCCAACGAGCCAATATATGCATTCCAACCGGGCCTACCGCCCAAATATGATTGGGACATATGTATAGGTTCAATTTGATGGTATCCGCGCAGGTGTGGTGTTGATATATTATTGGTAAAAATTTATTGAAGATGAGTCACTAATTTGCCACATTTTGAATGTTCCAAAAAATCCGTTTTGAAAAATTTGAGTGTAGAGGTTTGAAATGCATTCGTCATGGATATATGGGATGGATATAGGCCAAACCAGCGTTCAAATAAATTAATATAGGACCTATATATACCACCTTTCATTGGTTAGACACCACAAATCACGGGAGATGGCCAATTAAATTATCGGAACAATGGTCCTCGTGGTAGGACCAAATCGTCGAGTTGGTCCTACCACAAGGACTGCGGGGCAGTAGCCATACAGATTTCAGCACACCACCCCAGCACTGTGGGTGGTGACTGGCAGGTAAGTCAGAGAAGTTAAGATACGTTAGGGTAGGAGCTAGGGTGACAAACCTAACTGCTAATTCAACTGTGCTATTCTGATACACAATTTGAAACCCTCTAGCCGGCACAAGAGCAGAAATATACAGGCACTCAGGTCCTGCTAAACTACTGAAAAGCACTGTGGCAGCAAACCAGATTGAAGATTGTAGATGTCAAAGTAAAGCATAAACCAAACTGAAGACCATGTTGAGGTCAAAGCACATCTCAGCACACCACCAGAGTGGTGCACTGCCAGAGCCAGAAGGAAAGCTACTCGGGGTCAAAGTCCAGAGGTGCACCGTCACCACAATGCCCACGGTAGTAGCTTGCAGCACCGCTCTCCAGTGGGTCAGGTGGCCGGTGAACCACCGTCGCAGCACCCAGGGAGTGCAGTACTGCGTCCAGAGTGACGGGGTCCAGCTCGGATATACCGGGGTAGATGCATAAGTCTCCCCTGCACAGCACAGGCTGCGGTGCAGCCCGACCCGATGCCTGCACAGAGTCGATGTCATTGGCCGCCGTGTAGGCGGCAGTCCCCACACCCATGATCGAGATGAAAAGAATGAGGGAGATAAAGTAAGGAAACCCCCACGGGCCCGCGTGTGCGGGGAAGCCCCACGGCGGCTTGCCACATCCGTAGGTGCGGGAAGCACCACCAGACTCAGGCACGTGGGCTGCGGGCTCTGACGCATGATTGGCCGAGATAGCCGGAGCCCGCGGCTTGACGGCGAAGCTGCCGTCTGCAAAATCCTCGTAGTCGTCGGTGTCGTAGCCGGTCAAGTCAACCGGCGCAACCGCGGCGTGGTGGACAGTCTCCACAACCCCCGCGAACTCACCGTCGGACTTCTCCGTGGTGGTTACCCGCGTCGATTGAAGGGACACCGGCGGGCCGTAGCCGTAGAGCTCCAGGATCTCTGTCTCATTCTCCAAGACAGGCATAGCAGGGGCCGGCACGGCGGACGCCGATGCCGCCGCACCACCTGCCGGAACCTGCTCCTCCGGTGTGATACCTGCGCCTGCATTGTCACACACCAGAGCCGAAGCCTGCGTCGCAATGCCCCCAGGCGGCGGGAAAGAGGCGTGAGTGTAATGTACCTTAGGCTCTACCGCCGCGTTGACCTCCGCCGCGAGGTCGTCCAGCCGCTGGAGGATATCGTCACCGGACGTCTCCGCCACCGGTGTCACCGCGTCAACGGAGAAGCCGTAGGCCGACACGTCGATGCCTCCCGCAACGCCCCCGCACAACACCGCTGGCGGACCGTACACCGTCGCCGCGCGGGCAAAGGCCTCAGCTCCACCATCCGCCGCCTCCTGAAAGACAGCACACATGGCGAGGGCATGCACGCCCTCCGCATCCTCGTCGTCGATGGGGATACAGAAAGCCGCGGCCGAGGTGGGGGAATGTTGGCGACCGCCAAGAGGGCAGTCGCGGTAGAAATGATAAAGGTCCTTACAAGTCTTCTTGCAGCGGGTACACAGCGGCTTGGCCCGCTGCTCGTCACGGTCGTAGCCCACCGCCGGTGGGGATTGGACCCCCATGCGGAAGCCCCGCGGTGACTGCCCGCGCTGCTGCTGCCGGCGCTGCCCGTGCTGCCGCTGCGGCGGATGCCGCTGCTGCTGCACCACCGGCGGAGCCGCCCCGCACTGCCGCTGTACCAGCTCGGTCAACTCCTTGATCTTGTCCAGAAGCACCTGGTGCTCGCTGCTGGTGAGCAGAGCCGACGCGCCACCACCTGCGGGCTTGGCCAGAACGGCCTTCCCCACGTCCGTCTGCGCCCATGCCTGATAAATCTCTACAACCAGAGAGCGCAGAGCACCGAGTGAAACCGCTGCGAGATCTGCCACCATGGGGTAACGCAACTTGACCGCAGCGTAGAATGCCGGGTCAAGCCGGCTGTAGAGGCTGAGCTTCCTGGTGGCCTCGGTGGGGGTCCAGTCGGCGGCCTTGTTATCCCGCACCAAACGTTGTTCCCGAGCCAAAATCGGCTGCGGGTCAACGTTTGCGGGATAACTAAGCGCGGCATGCTCCTGCTGGAAGGACTCCCGCAACGCCACTGGTACGCTGCGCTTCACGATGTCCACCAGCGCACGCCGTCCATCTCGGTCGGCAGACGCGTCCGTACCCGTAAGCCAGACATGGGCGTTGCTGTGCTTCTCGATGATAAGCCCAAGCACGTCGTGCAACAGGGCGTTCACCTTGCCCACCACCAGAGCCTGGGGGTCGTCAAGGCGTCGAACGAGACGAGGTCCAGCCCAGCGGACTCAAACTCCGTACGTAGCTGAACCACCACATCGGAGAGGAGACCCGCGTCAGAAGTGCCGCTGAAATAATGCTTCTTGTCGCCAAGGATATCCTCGCGGATACCCTTGGCCCATGTCCGATGGAGCCGCCCCCTGTAGACCTCGTCCACAAGCTTGGACTGCTCCTGCAGATACTTCCTCGTCGCAACGTCGGCGTCGGTGTTGGAAGTAGGGTCGGGGTTCGTAATAGCCGTTGATCTAGCCGTCGGCGTGTTGCGAACCGCGTCAGTGAGCCTCAGCGAGGCGTCGATGTCGGAGTCCCTCGTGAGGGACCGTTTTGCTCTAGTGGATACACCCGTAACTCTGAAAGCCTGATGGGAGGTGGTACGCCGGGGCGCGTTCGGGTAATGTCGTGGGGAAGATGCGACGCCACAGTTACGGAAGGAGCGGTAGAGCCATGCGAGCGAGGGGCACTGGAAGACGTTGTCGAGGTCGAAGGTGCTCGAGCCACCAGCCCAAAAATCGGCAGCAAGCGGGATCAGGGCAAGTGTAATACCGTAAATGAACATTGCGTCGACTAGGCCCGGTCCAGGTCGAACCCCCATAGCTGCGGCTCAAAGACGCTCACCGCAAACAACTCATCTCAAAATTCCCGTGAGTCCCCAAACGCGCCGTCGCGCACCACCTCTCCAAGCGGCTGCTTTAGCCAATCATGGCCAAACTAGCTGTGGAATATAGCGTGGAATGGGTCCACGGCCTACTGGAATATCCCGGTTCAAGATATCAGACAGTCAGTGAACCAATATAGATAAACTCATGTAAGAAATAAACCCTAAGCTAGATATACCCGGAACGGTCACGGAGTCGGAACGGTCTCGGTCCTAGCTACCTGTGACACCTTGATGTGTCACAGCACGGGCTTACGGAGGCATGTGGCACGCGTGGGTGGTACGTTTATGCATAATTTGACGAATTTTCGAAAAAATGACATTTAGAAGTGTTAGAAGGTTGGAGAAGTTTGGAGAAGGTTTGGACAAACTCAAAAATGTAAAATTTTGACATTTCGGGTTTTGGAGTAGCCGTGCGGGGCCATTTCGTTTACTGCAAATACCAGGGAATCAAGTTGTGCACATGGAATGCTTGCGCGACACATTAATAAGTTTATAAAAGGCCATTACAAGGTTTGGGAAGGTGCAACATGATAGTAGAAGGCAGTAAAAGGTTGCATGTCCAATATTTTAGGGTTTTAGGGTTGCTGGCGGGGTGGTGTGGGTGAAATATTAGTTGTGAGAGGGGGTTCGGCGTGTGCGGGGTCCGCTATAAAGTGCACAATTTCGGGAAATGATGATATTACACGGTTTGATATTTTTGGAGAAGTTTGGAGAAGGTTTGGACAAACTCAAAAATATGAATTTTGACGTTTAGGGTTTTGGAGTAGTCGTGCGGGGCCATTTTGGTCACTGCAAACGGCAGGAAATCGAATTTTGCACTTGGCATGCATGCGCGGCATATGAATGTGTCGCTACAAGGCCAATAACAAGCGGGAAATTATATTGTATGATTTAATATTTTTGGAGAACATCGGAGAAGGTTCGTAGAAACAAAATAATGCAATATTTTGATATTTTGGGTTTTGCAGGAGCCGCGCGGGACCAATTTGTTCACTGCAAATATCAGGATGGTTGCCGTGTCATGCACACGGCCGATGTTTTGAAAATAAAGAGCAATTCAATATGCAAGTGCATTTCCATGCTTATATTCCAATGTTCATACACAATCTAATGTATGAATACTTGCAAGTGACATAATTACCGTAGTGTCAGGTTATTAGAGTTATGCAAAAATTGCAGCTTACTGTAGCACGAAGCACCAAGATGCGGCTCTCGGGACAGCTCAAATAGCACTTTTAGTTAGGCAAACGATTTCTAAGCTAGCGCCTGTCGAACAGCTCTTCCAAGGAAACACGTGAGCGTGAAGCCCCACGAGCAAGGTCCTGCAATTGATCCGCGGTCAGGGTGAAAAGCTGCTGTGCTGGTTGGGCGAGCTGCTGTGGTTGGGCGAGCACCTGCGGTTGCGCGAGCAGCTGGGGTTGCGCGAGGAGTTGCGGTGGTTGCGCGAATAGCTGGGGTTGCGCGAATAGCTGGGGTTGCGCGAATTGTGGTTGCAGCTGGTAGGATTGCTGAAGCTGCGAGAGCTGCTGGAGCTGCTGAAGTTGTTGCAGCTGTTGAAGCTGCTGGAGTTCTTGCAGCTGTTGAAGCTGCTGAGGCTGCTGCACCGGTTGAAGCTGTTGGGGCTGCAGCAACGGTTGAAGCTGCTGGAGCTGCTGCATCTGTTGAAGCTGCTGGGGTAGCTGCACCTGTTGAAGCTGAGACTGGGGCTGCGAGAGTTGCTGCAGCTGCAGGGGCTGCGAGAGTTGCTGCAGCTGCAGGGGCTGCTGCGGCTGTTGCAGCTGCTGGGGCGGCAGCACCTGTTGAAGCTGAGACTGGGGCTGCGGGAGTTGCTGCAGCTGCAAGGGCTGCTGCGGTTGTTGAAGCTGCTGAGGCGGCAGCACCTGTTGAAGCTGAGACGGGGGCTGCGGGAGTTGCTGCAGCTGCAAGGGCTGCTGCGGCTGTTGAAGCTGCTGAGGCGGCAGCACCTGCTGAAACTGCTGGGGCTGCAGCACCTGATGAACCTGAGCCTGTGACTGTGGGAGTTGCTGCAGGTGCTGGGCCAGGAGGAGTTCCTCCTGCTGCTGGGCCTGCGGGACGCCCTGACGAACTGCTTCCAGACCTGAGATCTCACCCTCCGTCCCTTGCTCCGCCGTGGGCGTCGCCGACGCCACAGGTGCCGGACGCGGTTCCTCGGAGGCCGGCACTTGCGGCAGGAGCGTCTCCAAACTAGCGCGCTCCAGCTCTAAGCGCCGGTCCAGTGCGCTCTGCTGTCTCTGCTCCAACGCTTCCAAGCTCCGACCAAACTCCTCTCCCTGCTTCCTCAACAGCTCCTCCAACTGTTCACTCGTCACGCCCACCTGCAAAGGTCCACTTCTTCCTTCCTCTACCTCCACCTGCGCCGCCAGTGGGACCGCCAGCACCCCACTGCCGACACTTGACCTCCGGCCTCGAGAACGACCACCTCCAGCTTTCCCCGTGCCTTTCCCCGTGCCAGCATCAAGTGCCCTACCCGACACGTCGCTCGGTGCTTGGCTCCCCCTTCGGTGTGGAACGGCCAGGTGCGCAGGCGCGGCAACCCGCTTCTGCAAGGTGTGGCCGTCAGCCAAATCCGACCTCATGCGCTTCCTTCCTGAGGCCCCTTTAGACGCAATTGTCTCAGGCGGTGCATCCTCCGTGACCGTATCCCCCTCGGAACCCGCGCCCCCACGGCTAGGGGCAACCGATGCCGCGTCCTTGTCCACGAAGAGGTAGTCGTCACGGGTAACGCTGGGTCCTAACTCCACCCGGTCCGCCGTATTCACCTGCCTCAACGGGGCCGTCACCGACACGCCCTCCTGGAAGCCCTTCGTTTTTTCCACCGCAATCTGTTGTGGCACGAACTTCCGGAGGACCTGGAACACTTTGTCGATCTGCTCGTTGTCACGGAAGTAAGCCTCCCCTCGGGCTTTGTCCGTTACGCCCACGTTCAGCTTGTTCATGCGGAAGGTGTGAAACATCTCCGGGTCGGCGTTCGGCCCATCGATTGGGCCCCCGCAATGGACAAACCACCCTTTATTCTTTATGTGCAGGATTGAGCCTACCACATACCCCCCCGAGTGACCCTGGTGAAACACCACTCCGCCGTACGAGAATTTCCCGTTCGATTTCTCGGCGTATCCCTCCTTCCCACCAAAGCCGTCGCCATACACATACCGCGGCCTAAAGTTAATGTACTTGTTGTACGAGTGAAGACGTTGCGGCAGATCCAGGTCCTCCCACCGAGGCTTCCGCTGATGGCCACCTACGGGCAATGCCTGTGCGGGAGTGTTCGTGGGTTGCTCCGCCGATCCCAACGGCGCGTCCGGTACCACCCCCGCGGTCTCGGGTGCGGGCACCTCCGTGCTCGTGGGGGCGGGAGCATCCGCAGGTTGAGCCGCCGCTCCCGACGGCTCCTCTACACCCCCCGCGGGTTGCTCCGCCGATCCCGACGGCGCGTCCGGTACCACCCCCGCGGTCTTGGGTGCGGGCACCTCCGTGCTCGTGGGGGCGGGAGCATCCGCGGGTTGAGCCGTCCCTCCCGACGGCGCGTTCACTACCAGCCCTGCGGTGTCGGGTGCGGGCACCTCCGTGCTGGTGGGGGCGGGAGCATGCGCGGGTTGCTCCGTCCCTCCCGACGGCTCCTCTCCACCCCCGCGAACGCCCTCGGGTGTGGCCGCTTCAAGGGGTGGGGGAGCCGATGCCGAGAACTCCGAGAGCATGGACAAGGCAGGTGCCGGAGTGTCCGCGGGTTGCTCCGCCGATCCCGACGGCGCGTCCGGTACCACCCCCGCGGTCTTGGGTGCGGGCACCTCCGTGCTCGTGGGGGCGGGAGCATCCGCGGGTTGAGCCGTCCCTCCCGACGGCGCGTTCACTACCAGCCCTGCGGTGTCGGGTGCGGGCACCTCCGTGCTGGTGGGGGCGGGAGCATGCGCGGGTTGCTCCGCCCCTCCCGACGGCCCCTCTACACCCACCCGAACGCCCTCGGGTGTGGCCGCTTGAACAAGGGGCGGGGGCCGCGCCGACGGCACCGCAAGCAACGGCAAACTGTTCTCGAGCGCGCCTTCCAGCAGCATGGCACCATGTTTTGCGAGGTTCAGAGCGTCTCTCTCGGCTTGGGAGGTTGGGTAGACCGTGCGCTTCGCCATGCACTCCGGCCTACCACAATTGTTCACCTCTTCAATGCCTTTGGCTACCATGCACACGTTATGGTAGCTAGCATTGCAGTGCGAGCACCTGTGGACACCACGTCCATCGTCCTTCTCGCATATGAAGCAGGACTCATCTGGTGCTGGCGGTGGGGGTGAGGGCGGAGCCGTGGCGAGCCCACCTAATTCATAGAACACCAAAACCAAGCACGTTTACACAAGTAGGACGAGAAACATAAATAGAACTAAAAACTCATTACAACGTTATATTATTGGACCACTTTGAAAAATGTGCTCACCAGCGTCGCCGGTCTTCAGCGCGCTAGTAGGCCAGTCCAAGGACTTTCTTCGAGAACTCTGCGCTTCCTTGGCCAAGCCCGCCAACGCGCGGGGAGCGTCAATTGAGGCCAGCGTTTTAACGGTGGCCTCGGTGGCATCTTCCGCCACTTCACTAGCAGTACACTCTGATCGCTGCTCGCACTCCTTGCGCCCACAGTTCTTTTGATTTGTGAGCAAACCACAATCGGCAGTCCCGAATTTTCGCTGACATGAAGGATGGAAACCACCTCCACAAACACTACAAGTCAGAATGCTCGCGCTTTTCTTGCAATAAACGCACTTCCCCGGCCGAGGACCACACTGCTTGCATATTACTCCAACCTCCTCATTGCTAGAACACGCGAAATGAAAGTAGCCCTGGCACGTCTTGCATTGGATCTTCGGTACAATAGTTTTCGGGACCGCACAATCGCGGACCACACATTTCACTACATTCTCTTCTTTCTTCTTCACAAGAGCTTTCACAACAGCCTGTTTTCCACGGTTCGCCCCCATGTTTCTGGGGCAAGGTGTTAACGTGCTACTTACTCTTAGGTTTCAGGAGCATAAGTCAATTCAGTAAAGGCGGAGTCTTGGGCCTTCAACTCCGTCCAGAACTCCAAAGCGCCACATCACCATGCACATACAAATATCCCACGCAAAAATATTTCGCTGTGGAACCCTAACAGATTTGGAGTCCGTCGATAAAACTTGATCGAACTCCAAAGCGCCACATCACGATGCACACAACATTATGTCACGGATATAAATTATGATGTGGAGCGCTGACAGATTTGGAGTCCGTCGATAAAACTTGATCGAACTCCAAAGCGCCACATCAAGATGCACATAACATTATGTCACGGATATAAATTATGATGTGGAACGCTGACAGATTTGGAGTCCGTCGATAAAACTTGATCGAACTCCAAAGCGCCACATCACGATGCACACAACATTATGCCACCGATATAAATTATGATGTGGAGCGCTGACAGATTTGGAGTCCGTCGATAAAACTTGATCGAACTCCAAAGCGCCACATCACGATGCACACAACATTATGTCACGGATATAAATTATGATGTGGAGCGCTGACAGATTTGGAGTCCGTCGATAAAACTTGATCGAACTCCAAAGCGCCACATCAAGATGCACATAACATTATGTCACGGATATAAATTATGATGTGGAACGCTGACAGATTTGGAGTCCGTCGATAAAACTTGATCGAACTCCAAAGCGCCACATCACGATGCACACAACATTATGCCACCGATATAAATTATGATGTGGAGCGCTGACAGATTTGGTGAACTCCAAAGCGCCACATCATGAAGCACTTCACGCCATTTCGAAGTGAAACGCGTTCGTATTCTTCAAGAATGTGACCGGTGATGGAAGTGCGAGGAAGCTCATGCCCTCGCACGAATATATTTCATGTATATTTGATATGTGGTTAGCGTGGTAGAAACGACAACGATATGGGTGGGACGAAGCGGCGCCCCAATCCGACAAGCTTCAACGGTGCGGTTGTACTTTATTTGTAAAGAGCCCGAAGCTATTATGAACTATTATGATCTGTGACAAAATGCGTGAGAACGACTGTTGAGGAGTGCGCATACCTTTTTGTAGCAGGGGTGCACATCGTGGAAGGCCACGTGAAGTTCACCGTGGTTCGGGATGATCGACGTTGGCTACTAGAAGGGCAGTTATGTGGAATCATGCATGTCATTCTAGCTATGAGCGTCTTTTTAGCTTTGTGCGGCTCAGACGCGAGCTACAATCCTGGACCAGACTGGGATATCCCGCCAATTCTTATGGACTTGCTACCTCTTCTAGTAGAAGTAGGCGACTCCGCACGCACCATACCTCTTGGAGTGTGGCCCCTACCGCAAGAAGCTATGCCGACGCTTCGACACTTGGTTACCAAGTTGGATTCGGTGTGCGATATTTGGGCGTCTGCACGAGCTGAGGCGACTTCCACGCCCTTGCGCAATTGTCAGATTCCTGACAGCTCAGACAAAGAGGAATGTTCTTCTCCAGACGAACTGGACACTTCGCGCGAAGTGTCCAAAGGAGGGATAGAGGGGCAAGAAGATGGTTTGCGTCGGTCGCTGACACGTCACGAAGTTGACAGACCACAGGAATACACGCCACTGAAGCGAGGAAACAGGAACCACTGGATAGGGAAGATGAGCGAGATTTTTAGTAGGTCCCCAAACCGCATCGCTTCAGCGGTGAGGGGGTACATTGAAACGCTGCCAAAGGAAGTGGCGGTAGGTGTGCTGCAACGCTGTCGCGCAGCGTTGTTCGGTGATACAGAAATGGCGAAGACCAAAGCTATGGACTGCATTCTAGAAAACCTGGTTGCGGTCTTTGGGGCGCTGTCGAGTAGGAATTCTAACTTGAACGAGGAGCACAAGCTTGCAGTGGCGGCCGCAGTGTTTGGCGAGAACATGCAAGAGGGGCAAGTGTTAACCGCAGCGACAACAATGTTAGGCGTGCATAAGCGTGTAGGATATGCGGGCATCACGGGGCATAAAAACATGCTGGCGGGTGCGAGGGTTGGCAATGCCGAGCGTGCACGAAGGAGCTTGCACGTGGGTGTGACGCGCCCCAAGCGACGTGGGCGTCGTTCAGGGTGCATGGCGGAAGCCACTTGTGCACTCATCCGCGACTTTTGGTTGCACCCGGACAACACGCGCGTGAGTCCTTGTAAGAAGGACGTGGTGTTGGCAAGAGATCCACACACGGGGAAGCTTAAGACGCCCCGTGAGTACGTTAGCAAGCATTGGCTTGAGGCTTCGCAACTAGTGGTGTACCGGAGATTTGTGGCGAAATATCCAAGCGTGAAGGTGGGGCAAAGGTCGTTTGAGAAGGCGGGAGTTTGCAAACCGCACAATGTGGTACGGTTGACAAGAAGGGACAACATCTCTTGTTGTTGTAGGTATCGCGAGGACATGCGCATGGTGCTTAAAGGGTTCGACGAAGCACGGGAGGCGGTGCACAAGAAGTGCCCGTGCAAGGATAAGAAGTGTTGCCCCCGAGTGCCACGGACGGCGGAGGAAAAGAGGGAGAGCGCGGTGGGTGCGCCGACGGGGCAAGTGTGTGGCATCGTGAAGGCGGGGAAGTCTACCTCCACGTTCGCGGAGAGTCTGTTGTGCCCGCGTGAAGGGGATAAGCACCGCATAGAGTGCCTGTTGCAAACCTGCAAACAGTGCGGAGGTTTGAAGAACTTTAAAGTGTGCGAGAAGGAGGTGCAATATGCGGAGGAGGTGAGGTGGTCGTGCTATGAGACTCTGAGTACGGGCAAGTACGACGACGAAGGGAAAGAGGTTAGGAGGTTGCAGTTTTTGCAGAAGAAGACGAAATTGGGGGCGTTGATATCTAAGCTGCAAACGCTGTTGCTGGGGCACGAACCGGGGAAGTCGCCAAACTGTCGGTGCAATGGACGCTTTCTGTGCGAGGACGCGGCGTCGGAATCGTGGAAGTGGCGGAGGCTAAATGGCGTCGGGGACTGCCCGTTTTTGCGTCCCTATGCTTACCATACATTCATGGCCTTGCACCAGCACCGTCAATTTAAGACGTGTATCACGGATTTGCCGTTGGGGCATACGGCGTGGTGTTTCGACTTCTCCGAGAACCATTCGTTGAACATCCCGAGGGAAGTTCAGAGTTTGCACTGGGTGGTGAAGCAGGCTACTGTGTTGGTGTGTGTATTATGGCGGCACGCGTGCAAGGAAGTCGATGGGGTAGAGTCCACGGCGGAGAACCCGGTTGTGATAAAGGACTATGTGTACTTTATCAGTGATGACCGCAAGCATGATCACAGATTCATTCAGTACATGCGAGAGGTGATCATCAAGGAGTACTTTGAGAAAGGGGGATTCCGAAGCCAATATTTATTCACGAATGGGCGGATGGTTGTGCGGGGCAGAACAAGTGCGCGGCGGGATTCGCGGACGTGGGAAACAGCAAAATGGAATGGTCGCTGGGGATTCCTTGTCAGCGGAACTTCTTTGAGACGGCGCATGCTAAAGGGGAGCAGGACGGAGCGGGGGCACACGTGAAGCATGCAGCGGCGGTGGCGGTAATTTCGGAGGGTGACAAATGGTATGGGAAGATCTTGTGTGCGGCCGATCTCTATGCTTTTTGTGTGGAGAGGTTGCGCACACGCGCGGACACCAGCTACACGAAGTCGAGGGCCGCATTCAATCAACGATTTTTTTATCTAGTTCCCGAGGACGCGACGAAAGAGGTGGCGGGAGGTTTGTCGGCGGTTGATCACACGGCGCGCATCGCATACAAATCTTTGGAGCGCACTTTGCAACTGCATTCGGTGCGATCGGGCGTGGAGGGGAAGTTGCTGGTGCGCGACAGGACATGCTATTGCGTGTCATGCTATGCAGAATGTGTGTCGTCCATGCCGACGTCCGAGAACTGTTTGGAGAGCTCTCATGTGGATTTGTGGAGGGAGGTGGAATTGACGCCCGCAACGGGTGCGGACGCGGCAAGGGTGCGGGAGTTGGTGGAGGAGTATGCGAGTGATGTGAGTGTAGCGGTGCGGCGCGGATGCATCATCGCGGTCCACCGAGACCCGGCGGACCGCACACACGCCTACTACTTGGTGAAGGCGTTATCCGCCGTGACGGAGGTTGGACCTAGGGGGCGCCGAGATGACTATGGGCAATATTTTGCCCCGGGAGAATTTGTGGTTTCGGGGAGGTACTTTGAATGGGAAGATGCCGATGTGAGAGATGACTACATACTAGACACAAGTAAAAAGTGCTTGATCTCTTGTGAAGCCGTGCGTGCAACCGATGTGCGCCTAGTTAAAAGAGGGGATGTGTACAAGATGCCTGCTGCCGAGCATGAGCGCGTGTTATCACTGTTGTAATTTTTGCATTCAAATATATAGTATGGGATTTGGCATTCACAATGCAATAATGATAACATTTTTTGCATATTTATGCTCAAGCATTTGAACAAACTTGGGGCATCACAATTTTGATGTGACGCGCATGCATGCCAAGTGCAAAACATGATTTCCTGCGGTTTGCAGTGCCCAAAATGGCCCCGCACGACTACTCCAAAGCCCTAAATGTCAAAAAATAACATTTTTGAGTTTGTCTAAACCTTCTCCAAACTTCTCCAAAAATATCAAGCCGTATAACAACATTTACCGAAATTATGCACTTTCTAGCGGACCCCGCATACGCGAAACCCCTGCTCTCACCGCCAATATTTCACCCGCCAGCAACCCTAAAACCCTAAAATCTTGGCTATGCAACTTTCAAGTGCCTTCAACTAACTTGGTGCACCTCCCCAAACTCGGCGGTGACCTTTTATCAACACATTCATGCGACGCGCATGCATGCCAAGTGCAAAACACGATTTCCTGCGGTTTGCAGTGCCCAAAATGGCCCCGCACGACTACTCCAAAACCCTAAATGTCAAAATTTTATATTTTTGAGTTTGTCTAAACCTTCTCCAACCTTCTCCAAACTTCTCCAAAAATATCAAGCCGTATAACAACATTTTCCGAAATTATGCACTTTATAGCGGACCCCGCATACGCGAAACCCCTGCTCTCACAGCCAATATTTCACCCGCCAGCAACCCTAAAACCCTAAAATCTTGGCTATGCAACTTTCAAGTGCCTTCAACTAACTTGGTGCACCTCCCCAAACTCGGCGGTGACCTTTTATCAACACATTCATGCGACGCGCATGCATGCCAAGTGCAAAACACGATTTCCTGCGGTTTGCCGTGACCAAAATGGCCCCGCACGACTACTCCTAAACCCTAAATGTCAAAATTTTATATTTTTGAGTTTGTCCAAACCTTCTCCAAACTTCTCCAAAAATATCAAGCCGTATAATAACATTTTCCGAAATTATGCACTTAAGTATGTAACCCCCGTCCACCCACGCGTGCCACATGCCCGGATCAGTCACAGGTCCAGTGTTGGCTACCTAGGAATCTGTCATAGGGGCCTGCACCGGGACTCCCGGTCAGGGCTGCCTATACAGATTTCAGCAACATGTTTTGTCGGTGTGATGCATGCGCGGCGCGCCAGTGGGAGTGCTGCAACCATAAGGACCTTGTGGCACCATGGAGCAAGGCCATGCATAAGGTGAATGGTGAGGAGGACGCAGAGTCGGGGGATGATGGCGATGGGAGCGACATCGACTCGTCGACGGAGTGTCGGATGATGTGCTCATGGAGGATATGATCCAGCTGCAGGAGACCACCGATGCGCTTGTGGAGGAGCTCGACATTGGTGACTTCTTCACGGTGCCGGGAGCCGGCTACAAGAATCACCCGGTCTTTGTGGGGAAGGCTACTAGCAAGGTGTACACGCTTGAGGCTGATGTGATGGATGACACTGGCAAGAAGGTCTTATTCTACCAGGGCAGCCATGTCATCGACTGCTACTACTGCGAGTACTCTGAGGCCTACAAATCCCTAGCGCCCGATGTCACATCGCCTACAAGGTCTTGAAGGACCACGAGAGATGCTTATCTCACGTGGTCTTGCAAATCAAGATTGACATGCTCCCTTGCCGCAACCATGGGGGAAAGGGGCGCCAGGTGCCAAATGTGTACTTTCTGGACCAGAAAGTCATCGATGATGCACTTGAAATTGAGCACACTAGGAAGGCGAGAGACAATGCATGGTAGAAAGGCAATTACTATATAAGTATACATTAAATTTTGAAGCCGGTGGGCACGTGTAAAGCACATTTAATGCATGAAAATCACATGATTTTGTGGCTACTGCCCGGCGGTCCTTGTGGGAGGACCCAAATCGCGTTCGGTCCTCCCACAAGGACCGGCTTTGCGGGGATTTTTTTAACCATCTTGTTGTGGTACCTATTGACTATCCTCCGAGTTTTAGCATCTATAGGACCTAAACTAAGTGGGAACATATGCCATATACAATATATGTTCATATACTCACGATATCCAATGCATTTGTAGCATGCACCCTATCATTTTTGAGTTTCAACCTTTGGAGGGCATTCAAAAACATGGCATGTCACTCAAATATTTTTATCCAATTGAATTTCGAGCTGAATCATCCCGTCAGGCAGTAAAATATTATCCTAACACTATACCCGATCATGCTTACCACATTTTGCATGCTGGCCGCAACTTCATATTACACTGGCAGATATGTAACTTTTGGGTTTGGGTCCGAAGCCCTGATTATAAGGTCGATTTTATCATTGTATTTCTAACCAAGTGTAAAGTTCTAGATGCCTGACAACATATGCATTTAACCGTTATACGCCCTGTCACGTTGCAGTCATAATATATACCTATCAAATGATTTTTAGAATGCTTAACATCATCGATACATATTAATGTCTGCCTTGTGCGCGGCAATGAGGTTCCATCTATATACAAAATCTTGATGGCAAATTTCACCCTAGTCAGTTTTTTTGTGGGTGCATGACATTGCGAGGGATATATCCCGCAGTATTATGGATTCCGAAGATGTTGTACATCGTAGAGGGCACGAATAGGTCATGTTACAGTATATTTCATGTGCAGCGGGCGTCGGGAAGGCCACTTAGTGAGCGTAGGTACAATCCGGTGTAGCTTGGAATAATCCGGTCCTTGTGGGAGGACCGGCCTTTTTATTTAATTTCGAGCGGTTTCACCCCCACTTTTCAATGACGTAAATCACATAGCTACACCGAATACCACCCAACATAAGTTTTTAGATAATTATCGGACACCTAAATACAGTAATCACTCACCTTTAAGAAAACCCGGCGATAAGAAACCAGCCAGCTTTTGGGGGGG
>LGRX02010737.1:0-33985 GCA_001247695.2 Cymbomonas tetramitiformis
CCCCAAAAACAGCCATTTTGGCCCCCGGCGAGCACCCAAATTAAAATTTCTCATAATTTCTTCCACTAAGTAGTTCGTGATAGTCCTTGAAAGGTCCCACAAAGTTCAAACGCGCGATTCGGATACCTAACTGAAATCCTATAGCCCCGCGCACGCAAAATGGCCTGCGCGGGCCCCCAAAAACAGCCATTTTGGCCCCCGGCGAGCACCCAAATTAAAATTTCTCATAATTTCTTCCACTAAGTAGTTCGTGATAGTCCTTGAAAGGTCCCACAAAGTTCAAACGCGCGATTCGGATACCTAACTGAAATCCTATAGCCCCGCGCACGCAAAATGGCCTGCGCGGGCCCCAAAAACAGCCATTTTGGCCCCCGGCGAGCAAGTGGGCAGGCACACGCGGCCCAACAAGAAAACTTGGGACCAACGCAGGGACGGAACAGTCCATCCATGGTCACGCCGAATGTGACCTGCGTCCAGAGGGCCGTCCACGATACAAGAAGCACGGCGCGCCACATCCTCAGTATAGATGTTGGTGCAAACCCAAAGCCAGGCGAGGACCATGAGCAGGAGGGCGGCGGCACACTGAGACCAGCACGCTAAGGAAACGATCACCCCCCTGAGGGGCACGACCATCCAACCCTCTGTACGAACACGGTGCACACCAACATAGACGCCCGTAGTGCGCATGATAAGTAACCCAACGTACTAACCACAGGCGAGGGCCCACAAGACCCAAATGTCGTAACACGCACGACGGGGATAACGTCGAGCAGCCGACCACCACACCGGCAGCTGATCCATAAGCGAGGCCACGCAGCGCCTCCACCAAACTTGAAAAGGGCACCGTTCCAAGTGCCACGCCATTGTCTCCCACATCGCCCAAACGGCGACCATGGGCACGGGACCTCGTCCCAGCCACCACCAAACCACTGCACTGCCTGCAAGCGAGATACGCACGCCCGCAGGACACCTGGCCTCAAGTGGACTGCCTGTGCAGGCAGCCCACGGCCACAGCGTTGGTTGTGCATCAGGGCCACCCGCCCGCTGTGCCCGGGGAGCCCTGATGAAAATACGCTTGCTGCCGCTGCGCCTCACGTCGATCGTCGGTGTGGCGCTCAAACGCCTCTGTCACCGCGCTGCATACCGAAACCGCCGGAGAAGGAGGACGCCGCGAGCTGTGGTCGGCCGGCATCCTGGATTCCCTCGGCGCAGGGACGACATGGGTAGAAGCCCCGTGGCGGCCAGTGAAAGGAGCAGACGTGTGTGCAGTACCGCCCTCACCTGGTTGATGCTCAGACGTACTGACAGAAGGCTGGCATGGACGACGCGCAGGGGGGTCGCGGACCTCGTCCACATTTCTTGTCCAGGCCGTGTCCACGTGCTCGGGTCTCTCGGTCACTCGAGCCTGATGGGCAGGCGGCTGCGGCGGGAGAAGACGTGTCTCCAAGGCTCCCAGGGCCAGCTGCAACCACGGCGCGGACACGTCCTTGGTCCCCCACTGCAAGCACGTGAACTTTCGGTCGTCTCGCCTGAGGTAATCGTTCGAGAACTCCGCGCGCCAAGACAAACCCCGCTGGTCATCCATGAAGATGTAGTACACCGGAGTGGCATTCGGGTGCGCCATGCAGCGCAGCACGTGTACTGGCCCAAGCGCCACGTTGGTACACAGTGAAAACTCGACGTTCCTCGCATAACCCCCTTCGCGCCTGTGCCCCGAACCGTGGTGCGACAGATCAGCATAGGCCAACATGATGGCCTCCAGCAGGTTGGAAGACGTCGTCTGTCCCCCAAGAGGAAGACGCCAGCCCTGGTGTCCGTAATGGATGGTCTTGTTGTGCTTCCTGGCGACCTTGCTGGTGAGGCCCGGATGATTCCGCAGCCTGAGACCTCGTTCCTGGTTGCACACGCCAAGCTCATACACGACTCGTCTGCCTCGGGCTTGGTCCACGAGTGGCATGCCAAACTTCACCATGAAGACGGTGAGGTTGCGGCGATCCTTCATGGCTCTCACCTCGTCCACGGATAGAAATCTGCCCATGGATGAGGTGGCCATTCGCACGGCATCCCAATCTGACCCCGACGGAGATGGAGGCGCCCTCGCAGGGGACGGAGACTGATGATGCCCCCGTGGTGGAATCGGAGGTGAAGAAGGCGGGTCACCCAGGGAACATGGTCGGGCATCACGTGGGACGCGGATCGAATCCGCCCATGAGCCACAGTTGGTCATGGCAGGCGATGCAGGTGGCGATCCTCGTCGAGAAGGGCTAGCGGCAGGATCCAACGGCCAAGCTGCAGTGGCGCAAACGAGTCGGGGTGATAACTCATGGGAATCGTTCACCGGCCCAATGTCGCTGGATGACGGCGACGGCGTTGCGAGATGTTTGATGTGCGACAAGCGCGTCGGCGACATGCTGATGGACCTGGCACGAGACGGCCCAGCGGCGGCCTGAGACGGTCCTGCCCCCGCGGTGAGCAGGTGCTCCTGCGGAGGGGCTCGCTTCGTGAGCCTTGTGCCGGCCATGTCGTTGGATGGCGGTGGCCTGCGCACCGCGTCCTTCTCGAGCGCAGCGTATCCCTGCTGCCTGGTGCTGACTGACTTGAGCATCTTTCGCATCTCCCCCAAGCGCACGTACTTCTGGGCAGCGGCATTCTCGGAGAACACCCTGCCAGGCCCCCCGAGGCCATCCCCCACGGGGTAGTATTTGGCGTTGGAATCCATCGAGACAAGCTCCAGGGGTGGTGTCTTGCGACCATGCCAATCATATCGCCGGAGTATGCCAACCGAGAGGGACTCCATGTCCACTGGGCAGAGGTACCTGAGCAACTGGTATGTCCAGACACCAGTGCTCTCGTACCAGTGAGGGAGCTGGAGCTCATCCAGCAACTCCTCGCCATTGTGGACGCGCGCATGCTTCAACATGCAACGCATCAAATCGAGGTGCTGCGTGGCGGCGCTCGGTTGGACACAGAGGACGCGCTGCTTCAAATCCCACATAAGGGTGCCAGTGACCTCACCAATGGGGTACGTGAACAACGCCTGAAGCGTGTCCTGCAGCTTCTGGATTGGGTTGAAGTCGAGCCTTGACCTGCCTCTCTCCCTGGGCTTGACGACATCCTGCTTGCTGGCAGAGGTCGGTACATGCGTCATGTAGTCGCCAGCGAGCACCCAGTGGTCCGTCTCCTCGTCGTAACCCAGCTTTTGGTCCACGTGCAGCCAGTTAGGAAGCATCAGCTTGTCCACCGTCACCCACTTCTGCTCGAGACAGCGGGCGAATTCCACGCAGACATGATCGCGGGAAGGTCTGGTCGGCATGTCCTGGGCTGGGTTCTGAAGGATGCGGCAGAGACGCGCGACGTGGTGCCGGTCCAGGTACAGTCTCTGATCCGCCCAGTGGTAGTCGAGAGGGGCGTCCAGGGACGGATGATCCCCAGCAACCACCCGAGAAGGACTGCATGTCCACTCAGTGACCCATTTCGCGTGTCCACCCTTCCAAGGGTCCGGCTTCTCGTAAAACTGTTCGAGCATGCGCTCCGATGCTGCCTGTACGGCGGGCGCCAGAGACGGCAGGTCACTTCGTCGACCGCCTTCAAGGGAACACGTCTGACGGCGACATCTCTCCTCGATCTCTGCTCGTGTGGCGACTCGAGGTTGTGGGCGATCAGCAAGAGGTCTTGGCGGAGGCGACGGTGACCTCACTGGTGACACGTCACCGTCATCGATGTGCTCATGCTGAATCCCAGAAGCAGCAAACCTCTCCTCCCTTGTGCTCAGAGGCGTGTGCTTCAGCCACTCACACTCCATTCCCTGTCCAAAGATCTCCGACTGCAGACACACTACTGGGTCCACGCGCCTGGGCAGGTCAGGACGCCTGGGTGGCGTCATGTCAACCAGCGGAAGCACCACCTGGGCGTCCATGCCCAAAATCGTTGGCGCATGTGACACGGCCACTCCACTTCCAAGCTTGATGTCGACCATCAAGGAGTTCTTCAACGGTCCGGTGCCTATCAGCAGATCCCACGAGTTCTCGGGCTCGATGGCTACTACCCGAAGGTCCGGTCCTCCCACAAGGACCGAAGTGAATTTGGGATATATGCCGCGTTTTTTCGATATAGTTGGTATATGAGTGCTTTGGGGTCATATTTAGGTGTCCAATAATTATCTAAAAACTTGTGTTGGGTGTAATACTCGGTGTAGCGATGTGGTTTACGTTATTGAAAAGTGGGGGTGAAACCGCTCGAAATTAAATAAAAAGGCCGGTCCTCCCACAAGGACCGGAAGTTCCCAACCCACCTACACTCACTAAGTGGCCTTCCTAGTGCCCACTGCACTTAAAAAAAACTTCAACATGACCTATTCGTGCCCTCTACAATGTACAACATCTTCGGAATCCACAATACTGCGGTATATATCCCTCACAATGCCATGCACCCACGAAAAAAGTAGATTTCATCAAAATCGGCCATCCAAAAATCTGCTCTCGCCGAATTCCAAAGCAATGTTCCGAGTAGACTACTGCACATTTTGACATGCTTAAGCATTCTAAAAATCGATAAACATGTTTACATGAAGTATGCGACGTGGCACATCATGCACCTATCATATCCGAACACTATTTGGCATTCATAGTATCCGTAGTAACGAAAAAAAAACATTTGAAAACCTTGGATCAAAAATGTTTTTTACAGGTGTAAGGTCGATTTGAGTGCGTATATACACCCAATACGAGGTCGCCAACATGTATAATCTTGCAAGTATGATTGGGTATGATGTTAGGATAAAATTTTGTACTTGGGCGGCTTGTTTGACCTGGAATTCTATTGGATGAAAATATTTGAGTGGCATGACATGTTTTTCAACGTCCTCCAAAGGTTGCAACTCAAAAATGATAGGGTACATGCTACAAATGCATTGGATATAGTCATTTTATGACGATATACGGTTGATGGCGCATATGGACACTCAGTTTAGGTCCTAAGTATACTAAAAACCGAAGGGTAGGCACTAAGACCGTCAAGAGGACGGCTTAAAAAATTCCCGCAACACCGGTCCTTGTGGGAGGACCCAACGCCGTTTCGGTCCTCCCACAAGGACTGTCGGGCAGTAGCCATCGAAGGTCACGAAGGCATACAACCGGTGCAGCGTCATATGCGGCGTGCCCGCAGCCAGGATGACGTCCACATAGCAGTAATGCGTGAACTTCGTCGGGCTGTTGTCACACCTGGTGACCTTAGCGCCGGTGCTGGCCTCGTACACCGTGAGGCCCAACCGCCTCACAACCGCGATGGAGATGATGTTGCAGTTGGCGCCGGTGTCCATGAGGATCGCCCGATACAACATAAGCTCACCACCAGACGACACCAACGCCAGACCCTCGTACAGAGTGGCATTCTGCAATTTGCAGATGGGTTGAACCTGAGCCATCAGCAACACCTGCTCGTCGGTCAGATGCCGCTTCATCTTTGCCCTCAGCGCGTCGTAGGCGGGGGACTTGATGGTGCCAGCTCGAACATGCCCATGGTCGCTGAAGTCAACCACCCCCAGGTCGTTCACACAGGCAGCGGCTGCGCACTGAGCGGCGGCACTGTCGACCACGCCGTTGGGCATCTCGTCCAGCGGCACCTCCTCGACCGTGCGGTGTTCTACACTATCTGCTCCCTCTCTTACCCCCTGCACCACCGTGGCGTGTGCGTCCTCCAGTTCATGCTCGTTGACCTCGGTGGGTTGCTCTGTCGCGTCATTCGGCTCGTTGCCCATGAGCTCCTCCAGCGCCAGGAGGTTTTCGATGTCCTTTGGAAGGTCGATGGCGTGCTGGGATATCAAGATGGCCGCAATTTGCGAGCAAGCGCGCACGGCACTGCGTAAGTTGGACGCCAGCAGGTGAAACTTTCTGCTAAGGACGTTGGGAGGAATGGCTCTGGGCACCTGAGCGGCCTTGTCAAACTCTTCCGGCGTCTTGACCTGGAAGCTCTGCATCTTCTGCGTGCTGCCCAGGGCGACTGCGGCCCTGGCCTGGAGATCTGGTGCGTGAGTGACGCCAGCATCATGACTATCTTCCAGCCCATCATCAGCGAGGCAGTCCTTCTCATTCTCCTCGTACTCAGCCTGCTGGTTGAAGTTGGAGTCGTACTCAGTCTCAGCATCGCTGTTCTCAGACTGGGCCTGCGCCTCAACGCCCTTGCCACCCTTGGCCGGCGCTCCTGGCTGCAGACCTGTCAACTCTGCGGCGAGCTTCTCCTTCATCTCAGCGCTGGCTGCCACCTGCTGCGGCTGCTGCGGCTTCTGCTTGGACTCCGGCAGCTTGAGCCACTCCTTCGTGGTGATCCCCATCTTGTGCTCGTGGAAGCGGTGCTCGATGTTGTAAGCACGCATCTGAGCATTCTTGACGTCAGCTGGCCACTTCGAGTGCTGGCGATCCTTGTGGAAGTTGTGCGGTACCTTAGCCTCCCGACACCCAGTGTAGCAGCGCTCTGGCGAATGGGGCAACTTCGTGAAGCAGTACTCGCATTCGAACTGCTTCTGCTTCGAGGCGTCAGGCGGCGGCACCTTGCCGTAAGTGGGCTTCTGCCTCTCCGCATTGTTCGCCTCCCGTGGAGGCCTCTTCGCACCATCACCACCAGACTGAGATGGCTCCTTCTTTTTAGTGTCCCTGCGTTTGTCCCCAGTCTTGTGGGAGGAGCCAGAACGCCTCATGGAGGACACCAACTCAGAGAGGTCAATCCCCAGCATCCTGGCTTCGTAGCAGGAATACACGCAAGTCAGTCTGCGTACAAGTTCCTGCTGGAGCATCAGGGCCCATGCTTCTGCATCGTTCTTCAACTTATCCTACACCTCCACGATGACCTCAAGGTCCTCCCAGGTGACCCTGCTGGGTGCAGGATGGCTGACTCGCAGCTGCTCCGATACGCGATCTCGGTACTCCTTGATGCGCAGACCCTTGATGCATTCCTCAATGTCCTGTCTGACGATGGAGTCCCCCACTGACTTGCCAGCGTTGAGCGCCGCTTCCCTGCGTCGACAACTTTTCACGTAAGCAAGGCCATCCTGCGCAGAGGACTGCGACTTGGCGACCAACAGGTCCTCCTTCTCCTTGGTGCCCTTCAGCAGGAACTTGGCCTCGAGCTCTGCAATGAACGCCCTCAAGGCCCAGAAATAGTGAGAGTCCTCCGTGCCATCTGGCCCCGTGAGACCCTTGGTGGAAGTTGCTTCCTCCTTCCACTCGTTAGACAGCTCACCCTCAGCATCACCATCCTCGACCTTCTTACAGACTGCCCATGTTGCCCCTGGCGCCAACTCATGGAAAGGGGGTTGTGCGCAGCGTACTGAGCCCTGGTAAGAGTCCCTCGTGGTGAGGTCCTTCAAGACGTGACACGCATGGGAGGCCATAAGGCCATCCTTCATGTATGTCTAATAAATTTCAACATTCGTATACGCATTCTCGAGGAATATTTTTAGGCTGAAATAAGCTTGCAAGAAGGATGAGTGCAAACAAGATGTATGGCATAATACACTTCTCGCCATCCTTAACAAACATATTCTCAACGTTTGATACACGACAAGAGATGATTTATTTGTGTGGAAGGCTAAGATGCTTTGGAGACTAAAATTGCTTTAACAATATTACTTTTCAATCAAGAACCTAATCATAAGGAGGGCCACACATATTATTATCCTAACTAGCTAAGTGTCTAGAACTACTTCACATTCATGTTCTAAACAACTAGTCTAATTACCTAGAAACGATGTTCATCTAACATGCACACATGGCATAGGTCTTGGACCACGCAAAAACATGGGTTTTTCACTCGCTCGTTTTTAACCGATCTGAAAAACAACGCACACCAAAATACCAACACTTAGTAGAGTGAAAACACACAATGAATACAAGCACAAATTCCTAGGAAGGGTAAGGTAAGTACCTTTACTCTTCTAGTTGTGGGCGATGGGCTGAAAATGCGCTTTTCCCACTTGCTCATTTTCAGCCAATCTGAAAAACAAAGCGCAACTCAAAACCAAAGGTTAGTAAAGCGGAAAAACACAACGCATAAAGGCAGTATTTTTTAGGTGTGACACTAGGGGATGATAGAGCAATACCTTTATTTGTGGTGTTGAGGTTGGGCTGAAAATTTACCTTTTGGACTAGGTCATTTTCAGCCGATCTGAAAAACAAAGCGCAACGCAAAACCAAAGGTTAGTAAAGCGCAAAAATAGTACGAGACGAAATACAAGATTACCGAAGGAAAACAAAAAGGCCTAGTGGTGTGAGTTGGAATCGAACCAACATCATCTCGTCCAAAGGACGAGCGAGAACACATGTCTCGTTCACACCTCAATTAGACGCTAAGCACGCCGAAGTGCGCGTAAAAAAACCAAGGCACGAAAAGCACCCGCAATCACTATTGAAGTATTGCGTTGTGCAACGTTTTTCTGTCAGACGAACTATTTTAAAAGGACCACTTCACCCAGCAGCAGTCCGCGGAAAACGAGGCTGCGGTGGAATTGAGTTGGATGCAGGTGTAAAAGTGGTATACTATCCCTAGCGTAATTCAGCGGTCAATCTTATATCGCTCCTCGCGCACACGCATCTTGCGTGCGTTAAGGCTGCTCCCATAAGTCGGATACTCAACTCGAAGCACGTACATATAAGCACCCAAAAACTCCCCGGCAGGGGACCGGCAGGGGTTCGGCTTTGGGGCTTTGGGGCGACGGGCGATGGGGGGTGGGACACCTCTCACACTGGGGGGTAAGGATTCTCCGGATTAAATTTTGCCACCCACCGCCCTTGGCACATATCCAAAGGGGTATGCTCTATAGGTGCATGGTGGCTCATGGCTAGGGGTTGCACATAGGCTGTGGTGCGAAGTGGTTAGCCTTGTCATTTCTCACCCTTGATTTTTAATCGAACCCCCCTCCACCATGACATGATGCCTACATACCCAAACTCTGGGAAAATTGAGTATTGCGAGTGCGCGTACGCGAAGGACGCCATTGACATATGCACGTTGGACGCAGGGTACCATTACCAAAAATCCAACTATCCGTTTTTTGAAACTTGGGCCTAAGCGCAAAAGGCGAGTCGTGGAAGGTGAGACCCTAACATGGCCACAAAAATGGGTCCAAAGTCATTTTTTTTCAAAAAAATGTCAGAAATCGCATGTGCGGCCCACACGTGTGTGTGCGGCGCGGATAGACAGGCGTGCGTGTGAACAGTCCTTCACACTAATTTATGGATAATAATCATCGGTGTGTTCAAGATCATACTGAACAAGGTAAATTTGTCCAAAAAAATGACCGCTTATTTACGCAACGCCGTGTAGATGCAAATTTCACTTCAACGTTAAATAAAATTCAAACTCGAACGGTCATGTCGATGTGCGGTGCGGTGCTCGTGCTCACTCCCCTGCGCTGGGCCTGACGATGCGATGCGATGCGATGCGATAATGCTAGCTGACGATGACGCCTGACCACGACCGCGACCACACGCCAGCGCCACACCAGCGCGCAGCGCAGCGCTGGCAGATTTTCCGGGTTTGCTATCCGCGGTATCGTGCAGTCATCACGTCTCACGCGACTCACTGCGCGCGTGATCGACTGTTCGACCGTTGCTAGGAGGGATGGTGCTCTAAAACAAGAGCAGTTTCTTCTACCAAATTCGTCGGCCGTTTTAACTTAGTAACTTGGTACGTTTGCCCCTCTCCCGAACAAACCACTTCGTGTTTTTTTGCACTTCTACCTACACCACACAATTATGCCCAGTATTGTGCACCTTATATGTTTTTTTTTGTTTTTTCGCGATTTTTAAAGCTTTTTTCAAAAAAAAACAAAAAGACATACGGAAGACCCCCCAGATATCTTCTGTGCATCTTGTTACCCTCCAGAGATGTCTATAAGGAAGACGTGACTTCTGGAAATCTGATACTTGTAGAAGTTCCACAAAACGTCTTAACACCCCTCTTCGGCTCTAGGCCTAGGTAGACATTAGAAGACGCGTAGAAGATCGTCAAAAAAATGAGGAAGACGCCCCGAAGAGGGGTGTTAAGACGTTGACGGGAACTTCTACAAGTATCAGATTTCCAGAAGACACGTCTTCCTCAAAGACATCTCTAAGACAACCGGAAGATGTACAGAAGATATCTGGGGTATCTTCCGCAAGCACAGTCAAGAAGACGTCCGGAAGATGTCGGGAGATGTCTTCCGCGTGTCTTCTGAGTGACTTCTGAACGTCTTCTGAGTGTTTGTCTTCAGGATGCCCTCCGCACTACCTTGGCCAAGTGTCCTTTGTATAGGAGATAGAATGGCAAGTAAACGTGCCGCGCATCTCCAAAAGGGGGAAGCGCCCCCAAAGACCAAAATGTCGTCCTTCAAACGAGCGATGCTCACTAACCCCCGCCCCCCCCGAATCCGCGGCGGAGGTCTTCCGTCAATCCAAGCCGGAGGTCTTGAAGGGGAAGATGGCAGCGGTGCACGATTGGTTGTCTACGGTGAATCGGAGAGGCGGATGAATCCGCAAAGGCTTTCACCTTCACCTCCGGCCCCGATGGATGAAGTTGTGGACATGACCTATACCGAAGTCCATGAGCCCGAGGACCCTCCCCCGGAGATGCCAACCCGAAGGTGCGAACCGGTTGCCACGGCATGCCCGTATCTCCATGAAAGATGTATGCCTGCACGCTCCATCGGAAGTCGTTCCGAAGACGTTCCGAGCGTCTTCTGCGCATCTTCCGGGCTCATGGACTTCGGTAAATCTAACGTAGAGCAAAATGACAATAGCAGAATCTGAAATCAAGCATTCCAAAACTGAAAATCGGAAATCTAATGTGGAGCAAAATGACACATATAAAAATCTGAAATTGGTTTGTAAAATCTGAAATCAAGCATTCAAAAAACTGAAACCTGAAATCTAACGTAGAGCAAAATCAGCCAAAATTGAAATTTGGAAAATCTAACATAGAGCAAAATGACAAATGCAAAAGTCTAAAATGGAGCATTCCAAAAACTGAAAACTGACATCCAACATAGAGCCAAATTAGCCAAAATTGAAAATCGGAAATCTAACGTAGCTCAAAATTAGCTGAGATTGAAATTTTGGAAATCTAACGTAGAGCAAAATGACATATGTAAAATTGCACTTTCGCATTTTCCCTTCAATTTCAACAAATGCACACAATCTTGATTATTGCTAATTAATTACAAATGGTCATCACACATCACAATGGTCAAATGGGGGCAAGGCCATAAGAAGATGTTGCGTCCGAACGGCACGAACACCGGACCGAAGACGCTCAAGTGTCACGAAGGCGTTGAAAATGCTACAAGCGGGCATCATGAGCGTGCTAGCGTCTTGGGATAGAGACGAGGGCTACTCGAAAAACATGCTTGAAGACTTGATCGGGCAGTTGACGGTCATAACGAGAGAGCTCACTTCGGAGCTTGTAGACTGTAAGGTACGGAAGACATCTGGAAGACATCCCGAATACGTTCCGAGTACATTCCAAACATCTTCCTTAATTACCTTTTATTTGGTGATTTTGCAGGATGTTCCTAAGCTTCAAAATCTGGTGGACGAGTTCTTCAAGTCACTCGAGCGCGATGGCTCACCTGACTGGCTGGTCATCAACACGCATTAGTGGGAAAGTAAATGCGTCGCATTTGCTTTCCCACTTCCCCGACCAACTCCTCATGTATGGTCCAATACGGGGGACATGGATGTACGTGTTCGAATCATTCAACGGGAAGATTCGAAGGTGGGTGAAGAACAATGCATATCCGGTTCAGAGTGTTATGCAAGGCTTCGGGCGGTACCGGATGGTACATGTGGTGCGAGGGTTAATCTTGGTACTTCGTCACCGGCGGGAGGCAACCACCAATCCCACCCGGCCACCCGTGCTCCGGTTCTTGACCACCGCACCGTTGAGGGCGCCGAACACCGTGGTTTTGGGAACACAAGGCAAGCGCCATGTACTCTCCCGCGCTGAAACGAAAGCGCTGGAGCCGTGGATGCATGGCAACGTGCCCCAATACCGCAAGTTGAAGGCAAAATTCAACGACTACGTCACCTACTGCAAGAGGTAAGTAAGAAATGAAACCCATAAGGTGCCTGGAAGACGTTTCATATATCTTCTAGGCATCTTTCACACGTCTTTGGTAAATACATGTCCTGACACTGTGCACGTATACATTCGCAGGGAAAACCATATGGTTCGGAGACGTATCGGCGCACGAGCCGGAGGGTCTCGCCTGATGGATGTGCCGCTGCATATGCACGGTAGCGACCCCAAGGTCTGGCTGGGGAGACCATTCACGGAGAATGAAGCGGCACTCGTCGAAGGGCCTCCTCGCGTGTGTCAATCTTTCGGCTCGGTCGTGGTTCGAGGAGTTTGCTATCGCACGGCAGCTTAGGACAAGACGAAGAAAACTTGTCAACGTTACTTCCGAGCCTTTTTCTCTGGAGAAATATCAAAGGCCCGAGGAAATCGAGACTGACCGGTGCGTCCGTGCATTACGTTTTGGTGAATGTGCGCAGAATATGTACCGAATGTCTTCTGCGTGTCTTCTCGACGTCTTCGGGGATTCTTACTATAGAGTATTGTGGCTCCAACTCGCAGGTACGCCATGGTAGATAGCATCTACAAGGTCGACTTGGCCGCGAAAGAGTACATTATTGTGAAGGGTAAGTGGTTCCCTGAATTCAACCAAGCGACGACAAAACGGTTTGCCAAGCTAAACTCGAAGTACGGGCCGGACAATACCGCAAAGGTGGTGTACACATACGACCCGGATGATCCCGAGACACCTTGGGACACTACTGATCCATTCATCCTGGCGGCTCAAATTGAGCACCAAGTTGTAATCAAGAAACATCCTGTGATGAAGACGGCGGTGGTATTTGATTTAAGGGCTGACTTTTTCGAGTGCATCGACGATGATGGTTCACGACCGAAAGGTGCAAGACGCAAGAGGCGATCATGATAATGCGCCGGGCATCGTACTTAGTGGTTTGTATGTTGAATAGATGCAATCGTACATGTATGTGTAGATAGACCTATCAATTAACTTAGCCGTATATTATTTATCATAGCAATAGAGCATGATGACAACCCTGAAGTTGTTAGGAAGATACCTGGAATGTCTTCCGCATGTCTTCCGTGCGCCTTCTGAATGTCTTCTGTGATTACGCGACTAGTGTACGTGTGGTATGAAGTACCTATGTGGCCAAATTGCATAATCATCACATATGTGTCGATAACACATGTCACAATGTTTTCTGGCCCAGAAGACATTCGGAACATCTTCCGGGTATCTTCCGGGAAGATTGCCCTTTGCATGTCTTCCGGGAAGATGTCTTCCGAAATCCGGAAGACGTTCGGCACATCTTCGGCACGTCTTCCCCGAAGAGTGTCTTCTGGTTTCCAGAAGACGTTCCACTCAGAAGACGTCTTCTGGAAACCAGAAGACATCATTTCTACGAAGACGTCTATAAGACGTTCAGAAGACGTCTTCTGGCTACTATCCCATGGTCCTTGTGGGAGGACCATAATCGATTATGGTCCTCCCACAAGGACCAATGTTGCAAGAATTTAATTGGGCATTGGTTCGGATCTAGAAGGCGCGCCCAATGATTTTTAGTATCAATGGGACATATATTAATTACTTCGATGCTTGGTCCGGCCTGGATCCACTCAATATATCCATGGCGTTCGCATTTGCGACAAGCACCCTCAACTTTTCAGATTGCATTTTTTCTGAAAATTCAAAAAGGCACAAAAAGATACGATATATTCAATAATTTTTTGGGAATAGTATGTGCAGGCTACACCTGCGTCCATGCGATCATATCGATCTTATACACATGTCCCCATCATATTTGGGTCATACGTCATGTTGGAGTGCATATATTGGCCATCTCTAATGCTTATTAACAACCGTACACCTTTTTAGTCGGTTTTTTAGCCGGAATGGGATAATCGGTGCAAACATGACCCATTATCCACGATGCCCGCTAGAGTGCATTCACAGTGTAGTAGGAGCGTATGGTGCTTAAACTTTTGAAGTATATCCATACAATGATTTTTTGAAAGCTTAACATAAGCCATATGGGCAAGTATGTGAGCGATGTGCACTCGTTAGCTTGACGCGAAGTGAAAATTAGAAGTGCAAAAATCACAAAATCCTTATTTCACTCGGGAGTGATCAGCCGCCACGGTAAACGAGATGGCGACTAGAGTGTGGACTATCCAACTAAGTTTTCATATTTGGTCATAAACTCAAGGTGTGCGACCATGCGCGGCCAACACCGCGCACCATGCAACCGCTAGGACGGTTAAAGACTATGGTCCTTGTGGGAGGACCATCTTTTTTTCGACGATTTCGAAAAAAACATATCAAAAGCGCACCCTTTAAGCACGCCCCTCTAGCACACGCGTGGACGATCCTGTAGGGGAAATTATTCAATTGACTTGTAAATATGATGCCAAAAGCACGTATACGCCTCAAAGATCCATGTGGCACTCATAATAGTCATCGCGCGTTGGTCCTTGTGGGAGGACCATGAATTTGGATAGTAGCCACTTCTAGACGTCTTCTGATTTTCCCAGAATGTAGGGAAAGCGGGCGTGGTGTCGCCGAGACCGCCCGAACCTGTCGCTCGCGCATGCGCGCATGTCACCTCGGTTCCATAGAAGGTGTGGCAGTGCGCGAGGCAGCTCGGCTGCTCCCATAAGATGGTGAGTAGACCGGTTTCAATAATGTGAGACATTCACTGGGTAGGGATTCTCAAGGGCTCAAGGTCTCAAGCAGCTCAAGTAGTCAAGTAGACTAGTGACACAATAGCGGTGTCACCTGCGACCAGACCGGCCCAATGACCAGTTCTCCTTTTGCCTACCTCATGGACCCCGCGTTGATGAAGTGGGGCGCCCGAAAGTCGCGCGTTAAGGCGACTCCCGAATTTTCCCAAAACCGCCTTATTTTTAATTCTGAAAAATCGGAATTAATTTTACCCAATATGCGTCGAAATTGGGAACGAAATGCCGTGGAGGTCAGAACTGGGGTGTTTCTGGGGGGTGATCGATGCCTATCGACTAACCATTAGATGTCCCCAATATTCCAATTCCAAATGCTACCTGGGGGCGACTTTCTGATTAAAAAAAAATCGGCATTCAGCCCCCTCGGCATAACCCCTTAAAAATGGGCATTTGTGCTTGACGCGTGGTCGGCGTGGCAGGCTTGGTCAGGCATGACTCGACCCCCCCCCTTGTGCGATTTGACTTTATAGTCGTCATTGGTATACATCCTGCATATTCTGATTTCGTGGCAGCCGCATGTAAGCAAGATCCGTGTGGGTAGGGGGTACATTTTCGAAAAGTGTGTTCGAAATCGCAAAAAAGTGCCCCTTAATTTATGAGCATGACTATACAAAAGTGACTTTTGGAGGTATAGAATTGACTTTTGGAGGTTCAAAAATAACGTTTGGAGGTAAAAAGTGACTTTTGGAGGTACCAACGTACCAACCTAACTTTTGGAGGTATTACTTGTAAACCGGAAATTGCAAGCGATTCCACCGGAGATGAACGGTCGAGCTGCCCAACTTAAACTGGTCCGTTCATTTTTAACAGTGGCAATTTTCCGAATCCGACAGTTCATATACGATTCCAGAGATCAAAATACGATACATTCCTTTGTTGCTCCCCAGGAATCTCTTCGGACCTTCCGATGTTCCCGATCTGAAAATATTGGACGGCTCAACTTTAGTTGGGCACCCCTAATGAACGGACGCTTGCGATCGCAATTCAGAAACGATCTGCCTGATGACGCGTCATCGCCGTGATGGGAGAATGCGAATGCCAGATGACAAGGATCGTGTGGATAATTGAGAAATTTCTTTCGCGGAGGGGCGGAGGTGCGGAGGGCAACGCACAGCCGGTCAGCTACCCACAGATTACATCTCAACCGTATCCCTATTCTTGCATTGGTCTCCTCATTGGACATTCGTCCGGAGAGCACGCTGAATTCCCACTTGCGTCGCGACTCGCGAGCTCCGAGAACTCTCGTCTCATCGAATTTTCGTTTCGCATCTGTCATATTTTTTCGGTATTCCTTGCATCTCGTTTCACTTCAGATACGCGTGTTTTTTTCTCATAAAACAGACGAGTGTTACCAGACCGTAAAGGAATTTCAACTGTCGTCTCTCTCACGTGTTTACTTCTTTACTATCTGGTTCATCGGGGTATCTTACTGCAATAACTCGGTAAAAAGTATCGAAAAGGATAGCAGCCGTGGTCTATGAGCATCTTGTGGAGATGTTGTTGGAGCGGAGCGCAAGCTTATATTGACACCGACACCAACCTGTTCCGGTCTCGCCACTCCGCTTTGGGATCATTAAAAAACCAAAATATCTTTCGCGGACTCTGCATAGGCCACGGCTGCAGTTGATCGAGTTGATCGTTTTTATACTTAACCCGCGATGGCGTCTCTTTCCGGACTCCTTAATCGCATGGAGTCAGCCTTAATACGGATACCGGCACCCAGCAATATTTCTTTGAGGCTTGTTGGACACTGGTTTTGAGGTAAAGCGACATATGCCCAAGTTCCATACCTATTACCTTTAAGCGATCTATACCTGAGTTTTGCGCTATTCGCTATTGCGCTCGAACCCGGTTTCGTCACGCTATGTCTTTCCAAGTAATATTCAATAGCAACCATAGCAGCCAAAGGAGTACCAAGAACCTTTACGGGATTGCAGGCTACAGTATCGGCGTTGCATTGTTGCACTTGACGAGCTTATTGAGCCTCATGACTAGCTTATTGAGCCTCAGGACTCAGGATATGGCTGCTCTGAGCTTCTACTTTGTTTGGTTTTCTTCACAGGAAGGTTACGAGTGTTTCCGAGAGGCTAGGTATAAATTTTGACGCGTTTTCATCCCTGTTGCGTTCTGTATGGTGCGATCACTTCTCCCTTTTCATCCCTGGCACTTGTGACCCTGGCAAATGATTTTGTTCTGAGTCATGATATGCACTCAACCGGCAGTTGCTATGCCTTACACTAGAGCAGTGCAATAGATCGCAATTTACCCCATTCTCACAGTTTCCTTTTTTGGGGGCCTATCACCCTGTGTGCCAGGGCATGCCTAGCGACGTCTTGAACTTTTGTCTCCATCATTAAGTTTATCTGTGGCTGCATCATCGTGCTTAAAGCGCACTATTTTCTAGCGCAGGTATGCACTCGAGCATAATTCTTGAAGCAAAACCATCAAATTTTTTATGACGCAAGCCGGTTGATGTGAACGGCTCAGTCCCATCTGCAACAATGTGCACGCTAGGATTGGGGAGAGCGTGGTGGGGGAAGAGACGAAGGACTTGTTCCCCCCCCAGTCTCAGTCGAAAACGGAGCCGGAGACAACCATGTGGCCGGTCCGCCAGGACGAAAGAAACGAAGTTTGCATCTTTATGTCTGCCGTGTTCCTACCGGCTCTGCATCTTGCACACTGGTTCATTCCATATTAGGGTGCTGTTGTGCCTTGATTGCCAGCTGGTGCTAAAGGAGGCTTGCCGAGGGCTTGATTGCGTGTTATGGATGTTGTCAACTAGCTGTATGATGCAGGATGCATCCGGGCATCCTGGCATTCTGGCCGGGATCACTCAACACTCATACACTGGTTGACATTGGGCACTTTATGCATCTATTGACTTGCAACTAGAGTGAGCATCCATGTTGTCGCCGCAAAGCCCATGGTGCACTATGTTCTTTTCGTGACCCATGTAAGTGCCTTTACAATATGATATTGCTTGCTAAGCGTGCCCCACAAATGTTGAACAATGTCTACCGTGGCTCACCTTTTGAGCCTCTACATCTTGTCTTGGCATTCAATCTAAGCATGCGATCATGCGCGCGACTGAATGATCAAGTGATTAAGTATCTAAACAATTGTGCATCTGTGGATTACAGCATGTGGGCATCCGGGCATTCAGTCATCCGGGCATTAAGGCATTCGGGCATTCGGGCATTCAGGCATCCGGGCATTCGGACATTCGGGCAATCGAGCATTCAGGCATCCGGGCATTCGGGCATTCAGGATCTGTGGATTACAACAGCTCAACAAGTGGGGCATTCAGGCATTCAGGCATCCGGGCATCCGGGCATTCACGCATCCGGGCATTCAGGATCTGTGGATTACAACAGCCCAACAATTGGGGCATTTTAGCGCCCAAGCATCCTGGCGTTTCATAATTGTGATTCTGTGTGCGGCTGCACATATAAGAAACTTAACCTCTCAGCATCTCAGCATATGTGCATCTCAGCATACGAGTCACATGAACCTTATGAGCGTCTCAGAGTATGCGCATCTTAGCGTCCTATACTTATGTGCGGGTTTGGCTTACTGAATTTGGTTTTCGCTTGATGTATTGCAGGCCGGATTCAAGAAGACGGAAGGGTCAAAATAGTTTGCATAGTGAATATGCGACCTTTCGAGCAAGGCCTTTGGATGAAATGACACACCGGGGGAACCCGCGGACCGACTCGGATGGAAAACAATGCATATGTCCAGGGAAGCAGCGTAATGGATACTTTGAGACAAATCCTGAATGTTTGTTCGTGCCGCCTGAGAAGCAGGCAAGTGTGGTGTGCCCTCATCCCAAATGCGGAGGAGCCAATCGAACCTCAAACCATGCGCAACATATATATGGATACGTCGCTTGCAAGTCTGCGGCGCATGCAAATGGCAGCCTGTCTCATGGTGCTTGGTGCCAGAACGTTGCGCGGAAATCACGGCCCACATCTGCCGCTCCCGGAAGGCAACGTACCCTGATGCAAGCCATCAATACTCTGGAAAATTCCCGTGGTAAGACGTGTATGCATTTTCATTTGATAGAAATCACGTTGTACATGCATCCCCTCTACAATGATGTCTTCTTACATTGCAATAACTTCTACTTTGTTGGCATTATCATTCATCATGTGTGCTTGGTTCATCGCCATATTCATGTGCATCATCCAACGGGAATGTTTGCGTATTCATGCGGGTGCCTGACGTGTACGGCCTCGGCCCCTTTGCCCATGCAGCAAGCAACCGTACCTCTCAACAACCTCCACCAGCTAGTGGTGAGTAGCCCCTTCATTTTGAAGAATGACTTTCCCCGGCCTGCACCATGCACTTGAGTGTCTGATGATCCTGTGCAAGGGAAGAATGACTTTTCCCCGGCCTGCACCATGCACTTGGGTGTCTGAGCTCCCAGCGCAAGGGAAGAATGACTTTTCCCCGGCCCGCACCATGCACTTGGGTGTCCGAGAACCCAAGGGAAGAATGACACCATGCACTTGGGTGTCTCGCTGATCCCAGCGCAAGGGAAGAATGACTTTCCCCCGGCCCGCACCATGCACTTGGGTGTCCATGATCCCAGCAAGGGAAGAACGACTTTTCCCCGGCCTGCACCATGCACTTGGATGCCTGATGATCCCAGTGCAAGGGAAGAATGACTTTTTTCCGGCCTGCACCATGCACTTGGGTGTCTGAGAACCCAACGCAAGGGAAGAATGACTTTTCCCCGGCCTGCACCATGCACTACAACCGTACCTCTCAGCAACCTCCACCAGCTAGTGGTGAGTAGCCCCTTCATTTTCTATCTGTGCGATGTAATCCTCACATATACTCGACAAGGTGTGTGATGCGAGAGGGCGATGAGGGCCCTAAAATTAGAGAGGGCGATGAGGGCCCTAAAATTATGTATGGACTCACGAATCAAGTAGCATCGCACATACCTCGGAAGAATTGTTATTCATTTGTGGTTGTGGCAGGCGCTTCCGGTCCAAGTGCCTCGAGTCCTGGCTCTTCTTCCCATGAAGCCAGCACCCATGCCTCACAACACCCTCAGGCTAGCGGTGAGTGGCCCCCTTTTTTTGTATGCATGTGACTTAATGAAATCTCCATCTATACATCAAGGTGTGTGATGCAAGGGGCCAATGCAAACCTTGTTGCCTTGTATGGTAGTGCTATTGTGTAACATTGAACACACCTATATCGACGGGGGATGGTCGTTCATTTGTGATAGGCGCCTCTGGTCTCGGCCCATCTTCCCATGGATCGAGCCAACATGCCTCACCGCAACCTCTCGCTAGCGGTGAGTGGTCCTTTTTTTCCACAATCACCTCCTCACTTATACGCAGCGAGGTGTGTGCTGATGCAAGGGGGTTGTGTGGATCTTGGCGCCATGTATGGTTGTGGTGTTGTGTAACGATGAGCACATATACACATGGACTGAGGTTGTCGTTCATTTATGGTTATTGCAGTCTCAGGCACCCATGGCACTGACCCCTCTAACACGGCAAGCGAAGATGCCCCACAAGATGTTTCTAATGGTTCGTAGCCCTTTCGTTCTCTAGGCATTTGAGCGTCCGGATGGCGCAACACCAGAAAGTGCGATTATGCGCGCGACTGAATGATATAGTGATTATCTAAGCAACTGTGCATCTGAGGATTATAACATATGTGTGGCAACGGGGCGGATGTTTGTGGAAAAGGCATAGTAATCGTGGATGAAGATGATGAGCAGCTGGCCCCTCTCGCGTATCCTCCTGGACTAATGACTTTTGCTCGACGTGAAATGATTGAGAGGAGCTTGAAAGTTTCATACAAGACTGGCAAGCCCTATCCAAACACAAGTGACAAACCCCACTATGACAAGTACAAACTGGAGGTCAAGCCTGGTTGTTGGGTTATTGAGTTTCCCCGGAAGATTGACATGTCTGCATCGACTCTGCCAAATATGGAAAAGCATGCGCTTCGTGGTGTGACTTTGCATCTCGAACGCCCAGATTTGAATCGCGCCGGTGAAGTAGACGTGGTCAGATCTGTCCTAACATGCTGTAATAAACCTCTCCATCACGATGAGTGTTCATTATCTCAGCAATCTGGCCAGATGAAATTGATATTCCGAGCTGGAAATCGCCCTGCATTCGTGGCACAAGCAGGGTATTATTGCATGGTGTGCAATAAGAAGTACAAAGCGGTCGACGCATGCATTCTCGAGAGGTGGCCAAGGCGCTACCAGCGAGCATATCCGGTGCACCCAGCATATGCAAAGAGTCACTCTAATTTCCATTTTGGGGACTCATTCACTGATATGTTGGAGTTGGAGGTTGTCACGTATGACAACTGTGACCACATCATGAAAAAGCACTTCCAATATCTTGCCAAAATGCATAACGAAGATATGAACGACTATCTAGAGCATATTGGGGCATGGCGCCGAGCACATTCAAACGACAAGCGCCCATTTCCAAATTTCCCTCCGCTCCCACAGTGGATTGGCCGTAAAACACTTCCCGGCGGTGACACATTGAGGCGTCACTATGAAGCAGCTCAATACCATCCTCGGTGTTATACGGTGCCTCAGGTAAGTTCCATTGCATTAATCAATAGTTTTGAAATATGCTTGCTGGTTGAGTTGATGCTAGTTCAATCAATTCATGCGATGTGTCTAAGTGACATTTGTGTCTACTAAGGGAATGTATCTGGGTGTAAAATCTGGATTAGGCACATGGTGCTCTCGCAGGAGCTTCCGGGATCCCCATGAGTACATCACAGCAGGTGCTCACCCTCTCTTAATAAGTCCTAAACTAACACCATAGTTTAAACCGTCACGGCCTCCTATCATCTCAGCATTTGATCCTTCGAAACATCTCAGCAGATGAGCATCGGGATTCTCAGGGCTCCCTAAGCAGCTCAACATATAACCCACTAAGCATCTGAGCAAGTGCACATATCAGCATCTCAGCGTAGAGCCCTGAGCGCATACGCGAACAAACGTTGAGAACAGGAGAACGCTAACACCCGAGGTGCGCTGCACCCACCACGTGTCACCGCTGAGCACCCGTGAGCGCCACTTCAGCTTGTGTGGCAAGGAAGAGGCGCTGAGTGATGAGCATGCCGTCATGAGGATGGGTATGCATCGGGCGGGATGGCGCTCAGGTGCCCCTTGCTGCAACCCACGCTGCTCTGGCAGGCGCGGCATCGGCGCAGCAAGGCGCGGCACCCGAGGTGCGCTGCACCCGCCACGTGTCACCGCTGAGCACCCGTGAGCGCCATTTCAGCTTATGTGGCAAGGAAGAGGCGCTAAATGATGAGCATGCCGTCATGAGGATGGATATGCATGGGGCGGGATGGCGCTCAGGCACAGGCAGCCCCTGCTGCACAGCAAGTTCAAGCCGCGACCCAGGCTGCTCCGGCAGGCATGTCATCGGCGCAGCAAGGCACGGGACCCGAGGTGCGCTGCACACGCCACGTGTTACCGCTGCATACCCGTGAGCGCCATTTCAGCTTGTGTGGTAAGGAAGAGGCGCTGAGTGATGAGCATGCCGTCATGAGGATGGATATGCATCGGGCGGGATGGCGCTCAGGCACATGCGCCCCGCCCACAGGCAGCCCCTGCTGCACAGCAAGTTCCAGCCGCAACACAGGCTGCTCCGGCAGGCGCGGCATCGGCGCAGCAAGGCGCGGCACCCGAGGTGCGCTGCACCCGCCACGTGTCACCGCTGAGCACCCGTGAGCGCCACTTCAGCTTGTGTGGCCAGGAAGAGGCGCTGAGTGATGAGCATGCCGTCATGAGGATGGATATGCATCGGGCGGGATGGCGCTCAGGCACAAGCGCCCCGCCCACAGGCAGCCCCTGCTGCACAGCAAGTTCAAGCCGCAACCAAAGCTGCTCCGGCAGGCACGGCATCGGCGCAACAAGGCGCGGCACCCGAGGTGCGCTGCACCCGCCACGTGTCACCGCTGAGCACCCGTGAGCGCCACTTCAGCTTGTGTGGCCAGGAAGAGGCGCTGAGTGATGAGCATGCCGTCATGAGGATGGATATGCATCGGGCGGGATGGCGCTCAGGTGCCCCTTGCTGCAACCCAGGCTGCTCCGGCAGGCGCGGCATCGGCGCAGCTAGGCGCGGCACCCGAGGTGCGCTGCACCCGCCACATGTCACTGCTGAGCACCCGTGAGCGCCACTTCAGCTTGTGTGGCAAGGAAGAGGCGCTGAGTGATGAGCATGCCGTCATGAGGATGGATATGCATCGGGCGGGATGGCGCTCAGGCACAAGCGCCCCTCCCACAGGCAGCCCCTGCTGCACAGCAGGTTCCAGCCGCGACCCAGGCTGCTCCGGCAGGAATGTCATCGGCGCAGCAAGGCGCGGCACCCGAGGTGCGCTGCACCCGCCACGTGTCACCGCTGAGCACCCGTGAGCGCCACTTCAGCTTGTGTGGCAAGGAAGAGGCGCTGAGCGATGAGCATGCCGTCATGAGGATGGATATGCATCGGGCGGGATGGCGCTCAGGCACAAGCGCCCCTCCCACAGGCAGCCCCTGCTGCACAACAAGTTCCAGCTGCAACCCAGGCTGCTCCGGCAGGCGCGTCATCCGTGCAGCAAGGCGCGGCACCCGAGGTGCGCTGCACCCGCCACGTGTCACCGCTGAGCACCCGTGAGCGCCACTTCAGCTTGTGTGGCCAGGAAGAGGCGCTGAGTGATGAGCATGCCGTCATGAGGATGGATATGCATCGGGCGGGATGGCGCTCAGGTGCCCCTTGCTGCAACCCAGGCTGCTCCGGCAGGCGCGGCATCGGCGCAGCTAGGCGCGGCACCCGAGGTGCGCTACACACGCCACGTGTCACCGCTGAGCACCCGTGAGCGCCACTTCAGCTTGTGTGGCAAGGAAGAGGCGCTGAGTGATGAGCATGCCGTCATGAGGATGGATATGCATCGGGCGGGATGGCGCTCAGGCACAAGCGCCCCTCCCACAGGCAGCCCCTGCTGCACAGCAGGTTCCAGCCGCGACCCAGGCTGCTCCGGCAGGAATGTCATCGGCGCAGCAAGGCGCGGCACCCGACGTGCGCTGCACCCGCCACGTGTCACCGCTGAGCACCCGTGAGCGCCACTTCAGCTTGTGTGGCAAGGAAGAGGCGCTGAGCGATGAGCATGCCGTCATGAGGATGGATATGCATCGGGCGGGATGGCGCTCAGGTGCCCCTTACTGCAACCCAGGCTGCTCCGGCAGGCGCGGCATCGGCGCAGCTAGGCGCGGCACCCGAGGTGCGCTGCACCCGCCACGTGTCACCGCTGAGCACCCATGAGCACCACTTCAGCTTGTGTGGCAAGGAAGAGGCGCTGAGTGATGAGCATGCCGTCATGAGGATGGATATGCATCGGGCGGGATGGCGCTCAGGTGCCCCTTGCTGCAACCCAGGCTGCTCCAGCAGGCGCGGCATCGGCGCAGCTAGGCGCGGCACCCGAGGTGCGCTGCACCCGCCACGTGTCACCGCTGAGCACCCATGAGCGCCACTTCAGCTTGTGTGGCAAGGAAGAGGCGCTGAGTGATGAGCATGCCGTCATGCCGTCACGCTCAGGTGCCCCTTGCTGCAACCCAGGCTGCTCCGGCAGGCGCGGCATCGGTGCAGCAAGGCGCGGCACCCGAGGTGCGCTGCACACACCGCATTTTACCGCTGAGCACCCGTGAGCACCACTCGAACCTGTATGCAGCTATGTTTTGTGTTTGAAGCGGCTATGATTTATGAATGGTTTAACTCATTTAAAATTTCAACGAACCTGCACTACTTCGGCAATAGTAATCATTGTAAATGACTTTGGATTATTACAGACGCTTTCATCTCGCAAGAGGAAGAACTTTCCAGAACCGAGACCGGCGTGTGATGAATTACGTTGTGGCGCGGATAAGCATTTCAAAGAGCGACAAAGGGTGAACCTACGAGCTCGTGGTCCGAATCGTAGTGGAAGGCCCCCTGCTCACAAGGAAGATTGTCCTGTCCATGGATGGACCAAACGACGAAAATGTTTCGAAAAATCATGATGGTCCTTGTCACTCGTACCTTTTTAGCATGCATTGGCAGAGCTTATTGAATATATTTCATATATGAGTAATTATTCTAAAGCATATTTGTGAAGTTACAAATGGTTATATATTCACATATGTGTGTGTGCATGAGAAAGAAAGGAACATTCACTTTTCGAGATGTGGTTGCTTGGGCCCCCGTGCGTTGTGGGCATGTGTGGGTTTGTGATTAGCAACCGCGGCATTACAATTGATCGAGTTCAAACTTAATTGATACAGTAAATTTCACCTATAGCCTCGGGTCTTTTTTATTATCGTATCGTCTCGATAAGAGTTTGTCATACCCTATCGTATATATAGCTTTTTGGTATATGTACGTCTCGATCGGTCGATAATACCGACACAACCGCGTGAAGCAAAACCAAATATGACGATATTCCCACGCGGCGCCGATATACTCTTGAGAAACCAAGTTGTGGACAAGATTTTGTCTCGTTTTGGTCAAGCTCTCACACATTTTGGCCAATATAAAATGTCCGTTATTTTCGATCCGTATTTCGATTGTATGTCGCAAATGACTGGCTACTAATTTGGATAGTCCTATACTCGCAGGGCACAATTGCGATTAAGGGCGAATTCGTTTGAGCTGTAGTATGGGATCAGTATGAGCGCGGAAACTACAACCATCACTACCGCGTTAGTCAACTACGGGACCATTATGAAGTATTAGTGTCAATATTGGGGACTTGGGCGAGGTCCCCCAACTCAATCCTTCAATGACCACCAAAATATATCGGGAAGGCGTTGCTGGAAAGTGCAAGGGTGCTCGTGCTCTGCTAACCAAGGCAAAGTATGCTATACGGGTCTATTGCGGAATCAACTCATCAACTAGTCAGGGCTGGATATTTGGCCAACTAGCCATAGCGGTTTGAAAAAATCGCTCATCGACGATCGTATCGAGCACATTGCATCCAACGTCGCCAGCTCTCCACTGTATCACACGACAATGACACGCCATCACGATGACATGGCATGGCATCTGCAGGTTGTCCTTATGACACTTTCGACTTTGGCCCTGTTTAGATTGAGTGCCCGTTATTTTTATCCCATTCAGATTTGAATTTTGCGAGGGTGCTCTAAAGGCTTCAACTTACGGACGTGCTAACAAGTTTTCGTCATGATATACGTCATGATATGTCATTACCCACTCATAACATGAGGCCGATAAGCCGGCCATGCTATTGGCGCATGCCCGCAAATGCCCCATGCCGACCGCTCAACCGAATTTTCTTAAGTTTGGACGGAGGTGGTGGGTCACAAATATCGAGGTGCGCGCCTGCGGAACGAGTGATAAGGAGGTACTATGCCATCCGCCCAATTCCATATTATGAGTTAAGCAAAGAATCGTTGCAAAAGGGTGTCTAGAACTCGAGCTCTCGCTGAAAACGTGAAGACAAGTTACGGGAAACAGGAATCACTATGAGCGGTATGGCAATTCACCCTTAAGGTGTTTAGTCGAGACTACAGTAATCCCTCACCCGTTGAGAAAACTCGACGTTAAGGAATCAACCAACGTTTTCCAAAAATCCCATCACATTTAATACAACCCCCGCATATGTAACAACTCTACGTACATTGAAAGACGCTGGCCTGAATTTTCTGTTTTCTTAAAGGCAAGTGATTTACCGTACTCTCTCACTTGGAAATTTTACTATCATGGGGGATATATGGCGGAGCCCCCCCCACCTCCCCCTAGAACTTTCCGGCCCTTACGGCGCCAAATAATTCACAAGACGCCTACCCCCTCCGCCTCGCTCAAAACGTGTTGGCCCATGCTGGCCAAAATCACAAGGCGTTCCGCGCCTCCCAACCTCCTCACCCCCTCTGATTTTTTTGGCCCCTGCGGGCGAGCGGGGCCAACACTACGAGGCGCTTCGCCCCCCCTCTCCTTCCCCTCGATTTGTTCGGCCCCTGCGGGGCCGAAATTGCGAGGCGCTTCGCGCCTCTCCCCCTCCTCACCCCCCCTGTTCACCCTGAACTTTTTGGCCCCTGCGGAGCCAAGTCAATTGCGAGACGCTTCGCGCCCCCCTCATCCCCCCGAACCTGCGACGCTTCGCGCCCCGAGTTAGCCCCCGAACCGGTGGGGCGCTTCGCGCCCCTGACGCGCGCTCGAAACAGCGCGCTTCGCGCCCCAACCTCGGGGGCGCTTCGCGCCCCCGTAACAATGGCGCTTCGCGCCCCCAACCTCGGGGGCGCTTCGCGCCCCCGTAACAGCGGCGCTTCGCGCCCCCAACCTCGGGGGCGCTTCGCGCCCCCGAAACAGCGGCGCTTCGCGCCCCAAACCTCGGGGGCGCTTCGCGCCCCCGTAACAGCGGCGCTTCGCGCCCCCAACCTCGGGGGCGCTTCGCGCCCCCGAAACAAAGGCGCTTCGCGCCCCCAACCTCAGGGGCGCTTCGCACCCCCGAAACAGCGGCGCTTCGCGCCCCCAACCTCGGGGGCGCTTCGCGCCCCCTATTTCCCCCCTGGGAGAGACAAAATATCTTACCCTCCCCCCCCCTGGGAATTCGCAATCATGCTGGAAGTACGGGGGAGGGAATTTCTGACCCTAAAAGTTGAGCCCGAGGCCAACTGAGGGCCCGACGATTTGAAAATTTTGTGGTTTTTGCCCACTGGGAGATTTTCCTCGGGACGGAGTTCCGATGAATCCGGCAGTACGACTTTCCTGAGTGTTGATTGGTCGCGTTGCGACAACCTGAACCGTGGGGGGGTGAGACAGAGTCTCAAAAGTCTGACGGGGACACATCACAGAGTGATGTGGAGCGACACTTGAAACGACGGGAGATGCAAGGCATCGAACGGCCTACACACCATCGCCTGAGTTTGTGAATGTGAAAGGTCTTTCGGAAAGCTTTGAAAGCTTTGCGAAAATACAAACTTCATCATTCTGCGAGTACTTTCGGGCTCCGAGTCTACCAACTAAAAAAGTTAGAAACTTTTTAAGGAAAACCCGGCAGTTTCAGAAATCTCTCGCGTGGCCGAGAATTGTTTCTGTTTCCAGGATTGTCTGGCACATTCTGCGTGCACCTCAACTCCAACTTTTACTTAGTATCAAATTGGCAGCAACTATATCGGGTTAAGGTTCGTCTGGTTTCGGAGCACGCCAGCATTCCGTCGGTCAGGTTGCTTATCTGGGTTCGATCTTAAGATTCTAGCGTTTTGAGACGGATCGGAACATCGGTCAGTGTTTTGAGATGAATTCAGAGTGACATACATCGACTTATTGTGCAGAGTTTGTGTGGGAATCAGTGCTGTATAAACACCGTAAATCTGAAACGGGTAAGACTTCCTTCTCATAAGTCGTGTTGCACCTTCGGTTTGCAGTATATGCACTTACCGTCGAATGGCACCATGGCAATACTCCCAGTCGATTTGGCGTAGATCTCATAAGCCAGGAACGTCGTGGTTGCGTATTGTCCAAGATATTGTGCACGAAAGCAAAGCATGCTGAATCTGACAATATGCCTGACAAGCATTTTGTAAGACCTCTGTCTGCGCTTTCAAAACGTGCAAACATAATTTTGGAAATGTTTTTCCCCGGGAAGGAGCTGATATTTCGTTCCGAAGACTGGTGCTCGGAGTCGCGCAACTCCCATGTTTGTGAAGTCTCAACTGCTATCTGCTGCGTCGGAGAGAAGCAAAGGAGAGAGAGTCTCATCTCTCTCGAGCGGGGGAGGGGAAGGTTGAACTCTCACAGTCACCGCACGATGGGTTTTTTGGAATCTTTTTGGCAATTAAGCATATCGTGGAACTGGCCCTGTAATCGAGATTGCAGTTAGAAGTGACGGTAGCAGAACTAGATATCCTATATCACGTACTCTCGCTTGGCGACACTCTGACTCTCACGTGGAGTGACACGTATTCTCACGTGGCGACACTCCGACTCTCACGTGGAGTGACACGTATTCTCACGTGGCGACACTCCGACTCTCACGTGGAGTGCCACGTATTCTCACGTGGCGACACTCCGACTCTCACGCGGCGACACTCTGACTCTCACGTGGCGACACTCCGATTTCACGTGGTGACTGTTATTATGTCGACGCGTAGCCAAAGCTTATAGTGCTTTGTACCCTCGGGCGTATCCATGGGTTTTCTTGTCGCACATTCTTTTGCTCCGACTGGGGTTGCGTATGACGCTCTGGGTGTCCATGGCGCAAGACAGGGAACAAACCATGGCGGTGCCTTGACCGTAGGGCTACTGCGTGCGTGTGACAGCCGCTATGTGCGAAGTGGGAGGTCAAGAATTTGGGCTTGTGGAAGTGCCGCGGCTTATCAACGCAAGAGCAGATCTCAATGCGGTGAGCTGCCTTTTATTTGTCCAGACCTACAGTAATGCTGGCATGGTTAGGATTGCTTAAATGTATGAGCAGAATACTTAACGCTGTTGTTATAAATAATTTATCCTTGTATACCAGCCCAGATCATTCCAAATTATCATTCTACGAGGACGGGAGGTCCCATGCGTCGCGCCTTAATGAATTTCCAACCACGTGCAGGAGCATATATGTTACAGTATGAGTGCAAACACGCATATGCGTGTTTGTACCAGTATCAGCACGCATATACGTGTTGAAACACGCATATGCGTGCTGCGCGCTCATACCGTAACATATATATATATATAACATATATATATGTTGTATATAGATGTTTCTTTTGCACCTGTCATCTCTTGCCAACAGGCACAACGCATAACATTTCATTAAAGATAGTTTTCGTCTTACATGCTTTTGAGTGTGTGAGAGAAAATATATTTTTGGAATGTTTTTTCTAGGTTGTTTAACAGCTTCACATGCTTTCTAGGCTGATGCACTACTTCTAAGGCAAATGTTATAGTCTTCTGGTCTGGGTGGCCGGGGAAGCCAAAAGAACAGTGCTGGGGATTTCCTGAGGAGACCCCCTAAGTACCCTGCCGTGTGCAAGCCTTCAAATCTAGGTCAGCTGCTGGTTTAGATCTGACGGCTCAGGGAACTGTGATCAATCTCGCAGAAACCTCTAAAATTCCGAAGGCTAAAAGTTGACCATTTTTTTGCTCCTGTCATCTCATTGCCGTGTAACAACGATTTCAAGCACACTGCACTGCGCCAGGCTGCAAGTCTCGCCACCTCGGAGTGGTCCGCCGGAAGAAGTTCTCCATGTGCTCCTCAGGAACAGCTGCCGGGTCGATTTAGGAGTGGATGGCAGAGGACAGCTGAGACCACCCTCCCGGGAAACAGCATTTCTCCAGCAAAGTGCCAACAACCCTGGCGCGGGTCCAAGCACACTTGCTGGTGTTGTGGCCACGGAAGTGACCCCCTTCCGGGGGGACACATCCCAACGCGCCCAGGACCAAGTGCACCTAGCCATTGACCTGAGCGGAAGTGAGCTTGCCACGCTCCCACAGCAGCCTCTAGTAGCTGCTGCGACCTGCTGAGCCCTCAGTGGATTGCTCCAGCAACCAAAGGGCCTCACGTGCTTGCTACCAATGTTGCATGAGCTGCCCAAGGCCCTTCACTCCCGGTGCTTGAGGTGTACTTGCCTCCTGCCCTACTCCTTGTGGAGAACCACCGAAACGATGCCGCCACCGAAACGATGTAGCCACACAAACGATGCCGCCACACGGTTGTGGTCCCAGAGCATTGACACACCAGTGTTCAGCCGTCCAAAGTAGACAAATGCGAACACCATGCAGGTGCATGCGCTGAGCATCTCAGCCTCCGCTCTGCCCACCGGGTGCAACCCTAGCCTAGGTGCATGCACCACTGACACATACCTGGTGGGCAGCCACGTCCTCACGGCGAGCTCCTCCTCCTGCTTACCCGCCTGCTGCGCCTGCAGGGAGGACATGCCCTTCACAGCCCGGGACACGTTATGGCCCTTTGTAAGACAGGACCGTCATGCCACATATCCTTGTGGTACTTGTTGACGGCGGAGAGGTAGGGCTTCAAGCCTTGATTGTCCCCTTGGACATCAAGTGGGCAATGTAGAGGAGCACCTTCGCCTCCGTCGCCGGGAGCCACGACCGGCCCTCAGTCACACAAAACTGCATGAAGGCCTCCGTCGCCGGGAGCCACGACCGGCCCTCAGTCACACAAAACTGCATGAAGGCCTCCGTCGCCGGGAACCACGATCGGCCCTCAGTCACACAAAACTGCATGAAGGCCTCCGTCGCCGGGAGCCAGGACCGGCCCTCAGTCACACAAAACTGCATGAAGGCCTCCTCGTTTGGCCGGTAGTTGCTCACCGTGGTGTCCTCCGGGGCTGCACTCTGCATCTTCACAGCCAGGTCTGCAAGAGAGCTGTCACCCAACCCCCCCTTCCGGCGCGCCTGCAGCGCCTCTTCCCAGCTACTCAACTATGCTGGCCCGGAATACTTCTCCGTGCTCATGTATAGGTGCTTCTCATCACCATCATCGTAGGCCGCGTGAGTCAAGCCTGCTGCACTGGTTTCCCCCACCGTGCCACTTTACCAACCATCGTCTATGGGCCCGTACACCCTCACCTTGCTGCCGTACTCCGGCTTCGGCTGTTGCGTCGCCGCTGCCTCCTGCTTCGCCTGTTGAAGATAATAACCCACTGGGAGGCGGTGATGTGGAGCATTGCGCCGTCTCAGCCGGAGGCCCTGCGCAGCTCGGACCCTCCGAGCAGACCTGGAGTGAAGAGATCCCTGCACCTTGGCTTGATGACAGCCTCGTCGGCCAGGGCCGCCTGCTGCTGGAACCACATCTGACCGCGGCCAATCGGGGGCCACCACGCACCGTGGCGGCGCACCTTTACTCCCGCAGCTTGTGTGCGACCTCGTCGAGCAGTGCGCACAGAGGGTTGACCCAATTGATTTCTCCTAGCCAGGAATAGGCCAAAGAATCCACGCCCTCGCACCCCGGGTAACTAGGCGGAGAGCTCGGACGCGAAGGAGTCCATTGTGTGCCGGTGCCACTCCCGCTCCACTCACTCGAGCCATATGCGGTTCAAGCGCAAGTTGTCTAGATCCTTGTCCCGTGACAGCTAATCAGCTCACTCATTTGCCTCGCTTGTGATGTATCTCGCCCCGAGCTTAAGATCGGTTAAGTCCAGGAGTACAGGCGTCTCATGCGCCGCATCAGCCAGGGGTTCCTGGAGGCGAAGTGGCTCAGCATCGGCCACCGCCGCCTGGTTGTCCTCGGTGGGTAGCTTGGCCCTCGTGGGGCTGCGCCAAATCCGCCGCCCATTCCACCGACACTGAGCCGCCAGTCGGAGCCACCACTCCACGTCCGCCAATGCCTACCTGGTGAGCTTCACTTTCGCCCCCCAGCCTCGCTTCATCAAGATGACAAAGCGAACCGCTTCGTCGAGATGACAAAGCGATTCGCTTCGTCGAGATGACAAAGCGATTCGCTTCGTCGAGATGACAAAGCGAACCGCTTCGTCGAGATGACAAAGCGATTCGCTTCGTCGAGATGACAAAGCGAACCGCTTCGTCGAGATGACAAAGCGAGCTTCGTCGAGATGACAAAGCGAACCGCTTCGTCGAGATGACAAAGCGAACGCTTCGTCGAGATGACAAAGCGAACCGCTTTGTCGAGATGACAAAGCGAACCGCTTCGTCGAGATGACAAAGCGAACCGCTTCGTCGAGATGACAAAGCGAACCGCTTCGTCGAGATGACAAAGCGAACCGCTTCGTCGAGATGACAAAGCGATTCGCTTCGTCGAGATGACAAAGCGAACCGCTTCGTCGAGATGACAAAGCGATTCGCTTCGTCGAGATGACAAAGCGAACCGCTTTGTCGAGATGACAAAGCGAACCGCTTCGTCGAGATGACAAAGCGAACCGCTTCGTCGAGATGACAAAGCGAACCGCTTCGTCGAGATGACAAAGCGAACCGCTTCGTCGAGATGACAAAGCGAACCGCTTCGTCGAGATGACAAAGCGAACCGCATACATTCGGGTTGGGGGTACTGCTAGGTTCACTTACGGGCAAAGGCCTGCGAAGCTCGCAAGCCTCCTCGCTGGCAACCACCGTCGGTGCCGTGATGCTTCGCGGAGAAGCGCCTTTGCCTGCTGGTGGAAGTTTTGTAATCTCGCCGGGCCGACCCGGTTTCAAGTTCACCTCGAGCCCGAGGTGTTCCACCAGCTGCGTGGGCTCCCATTGCCATTTCTTCTTGTTCCTCCCGATGCCAATGTTGCCAGCTCTCGCGCCCTGAGCGCCTCTACCTTGTCGGACGCCAGCACGAGGAAGTCGTCCATGTACGGGAGCACCCGCGCCCCCAGGTGTTGCTCTTCTCGCCCGCATCCTCCAGCTCGCATGCGAACTGCCCACGCTTGCACACCTTGCTGCCACTCTGCGGCGTGCGCACCTCCCGTTGATCCGCCGCGGATCCCGGGGAGCGAAGGCACTCCACGAGCACCTTCCTTACCTTGACGAAGATGCGAGGGGAGTCGTGGCATCCAAAGGGAAAGGGTGCCGCACTGGAATAACTCCCACATCGAGCTGCATGCACTCCTGGAAGGCGGGATCGATCCCATGCAATGGGAGTTCAACCATCGGACCTCCATGACGAGTCTCCACTTGTTCATCCCTGACTTGCGCACCACTGACACCCGAATCGCGTGTCGCCGCCTCCTCGCACACACCCATGCTCCCGTTCTGAGGCAGCGGTCCGTCTCTGCGCGCATCCATTCCCGCACATCCAGTGTCGCGTCGGATTCCATACTAGCCCTGAGCCGGATCATGGTGTAGCGGTTGCTGAATAGGGCGAAGACACCCTTAAACGTGTCGTGAGCGGCAAAAATCCGCTGACCGGATTCTTCCGTGTTGGGCGGCCCGGAGTCCTCCAGCCAGTCGGTCGTACTCTCAGAATGTAACGAGTTGGTGCGCTTGGAGAAGCCGTCGAACGTCTTGTTGCCGTAGAGATGGGAGAATGCCGCAGTTCCTCCGATTTTTGGTCCCTGCTTTGAGCGGATCCCGTGTTCTGGGCGGCTTTAGCACTTGCCTCCTCAACTGCCTCAACCCTTGTGTGGAGGTCCGTCATCTGCTGCACCATTGAGTTGAGGAGCGCAGTCTGCTGCGCCAGCAAAGCCTCCGCGGGGGTAGGTTCCCGCGGCGGCGGAGACGCCGGGCGGTCTCCTTTAGTACTCCCTTCC
>LGRX02010740.1:0-22929 GCA_001247695.2 Cymbomonas tetramitiformis
GGGTACCACCAGGAACGCCCCACACACACCCCGCTCAGCCCCTGCTGGGTACCACCAGGCACGCCCCACACAAATGCAGGGCCGGGGATCTACGGCTTGCCTTGCTTCCTAATGCAGGGCCGGGGATCTACGGCTTGCCTTGCTTCCTAATGCAAGACTGGGGATTTGAAGATGCCACTTTCTTCTCGACATTCGGTTGGAGCTCTCGGGACCGACGTGCTTCTCGGCATTTGGTCGAGGCATTTGGTCGAGGCATTTGGTCGAGGCATTTGGTCGAGGCATTTGGTCGAGGTTTTTGGTCGAGGTTTTTGGTCGAGGCTTTTGCGCTGGATTGACTTGTGTCAGTGCACTCTATAGCCTTCACATCGCCCCCTACGGTTTCTCCCTCCCACTGTTTCTCTGACCTTTCAAAAGCCACAAAACGAGCCTTCAGATCATCGGAGTCTCTGGAATCTCCCTGATCTCCATCCCAGCATCTCATTAAACCTAAATCCCTCCGGCCTCAGGGCCCGTGGCCAGCAGGCACAAGCAGGCAATGCAACAAGGCGTGGAGCACAACGCCGGGCAAAGGGAGGGAAGGGGGGGTATGCTAGCCACTGAAAACAGAGGGCCTAAGGGTGCCGCTCCGATGGGGGTATCTCAGAGTACCTGCTGCGCTATGTCCGAGACCCCACTTTCCCCTGCAGGATCCGCCTCGTCACACGCCACCACGCCCCTTGCACACCTCATTCGATGCCCACAGTGTCCAACAGCGGAAGGTCGGCGAGAGCAGAGCGAGAGTGAGAGCCAAGAATGCAAGAGCGAGAGTGAGAGCCAAGAATGCAAGAGCGAGAGGAGGCAAGGACGGGGCCCAGGTGCCGGGCATTCGCGGCGGTTTACCGAGATTAGAATTGCCGTCAAATGAGGCAGAGGTGTTCCCAGCAAATCCGGGTGACGTGGCACTTTGAGCTGCACATATATCATTCCCATTCCATTTCCCATCGGAGGCGCTGGAAGAGACCCACATGGTGTGCAGGCAGACGACATGTAGTGTAGAGAGTTCAATGAATGCGTGCGCGGAGGGATCTGACACATGTCTCAAGCAAGCACCAAGAGGTCGATGGTACGAGAGTCCGCAACCACACCGATGATGGGCCTATGGACGACATATATGCCGCCATAATTATAGCTCCATAATGATGATGATCATCCTCATAAAATCCGCTCACGCATGTATTCTCAGCCAAAGCAAAAAAAAGAAAAGAAAAAAGAAAAAAAAAGAAAAAGAGACACCCGTGTACGGGGTGTGGGGCTTTGTGAGTCCCCATGACTCTCATTCTTTTTCCTCAATCCGGTTCGTAGTCCACTTTTTTCCTATATAGTCTGTTAAGGCCTCATCTGACCTGCTTATTACCCTGTTCTTTATTTCCCTTTCTGTACACCCTCCTAGCACATGGACTGTGCGTATGAAGCCCCCCGCATTCACTTGCCTAGGCATTCCGCAGCATTTGCACTTTTGTGCCCGTATCCCTCTTCGCCATTTTATGTAGGTGCCCGCTGGCAGCGTGTTCGCCCTGCATCTCCACGTCATGTTCGTTCAGGTATTCTGTTCCCTTCTTCTAGTATTCGTTGGAGAGCTTGTGCATGGCATTGTCCCCCCTTAGGTGCTGCATGTATTTTTCTGGCGATTCTTGAGCCGCTATCCGTATTTTCTCCATCGTGGCCCTTCTCCACTCTCTCGCAAGTTGTGCCTCTCTTTGTGCTGCTGCCTGTTGCTGTGCCATTTCCCGGAGTGCTCTCCATTCTTCCTGTGCTTCCTCTTGCTGTCGGACCATTTCAATAAGTTCACCCTCGGCATCCTGTTGTGCTTCCATGCCCATGTCCTTTGTTTCTGGTAGTTCCATTTCTTGTGTTGCCTGCAACTCAATATCTTGTTGGGCTTCTTGTGGTTCCTCGGTTTCCTGCAGAGTTGGTTGGTCTGGTCCTAATTGACTTTGGGTTCCCCTTTGTTCCTGTTGCTCTCCATGCTCGGGTGTCATCTCCTCCTCTTGCATCCTTCTCATTTCCTCCTCGTCAACCTCCCATCCTTCCTCCTATGTGCGCTCTTCCTCGTACTCCCCTGTTTGCTCTCCTATTGACTGTGGCACGCTCCCTTGTTCCTCCTGTTGTGCTGTTTGCACTCGCTATGCCTGTATTAGTGCCTCCTCCTCCTCCTGTTCCATCTGCTGGAGTTCCATTTCTTCCTCTTGCACCTGTTGCCCTTACAATTCTTCCGACCATGTGTCTCCCCCCAGTTCCTTCTTCTACTTCCGGTTCATTTGGTTCCCAGTTTCTTCGTGCATGTTCGGCTTCCATTCTCGCAATGCGTTGCCTTTTGGTTTCCCATTCCTCAGGCCTTGTCTCTAGCTTCCTTTTCAGCCAAAGCACTTAAGGTGCCGTTGATATCCAGGCAATATAATGCTCCGACGTTTCGTCATCACGACCATACATGAACTGGAATGTGACTAACAAGAATTTTATTGATGATACTGATCAGTCAACCCTTCGCTCGTTGCTCCCGTCCCATGCCACAGGGGCTGCCCCTGGTTGCCATGTAAGGCAAGCCTTGCGAGATAGCGGGGATGCCAGGATCTGACGAAGCAGAAAGCAAGAAGATATAAATGCTGACCAGTCGATTGATTTTCTATCCGACATGTCATGCGTGGCCACTTGCAAGTCACCGTTGACGTGGCACTAACGTGGTGTGATCCGTGATGTGATCCGTACCCATGCCGCGGCAAGGATCCGACTAAAATGACGCAGCGGATAGATATGCTAAAGCGGAGCAACGATGCCTTTGCGCTCAATTCAAAGCATTCATAGTCCGATGTGCTCGGAAAGTTCAATTGCATTTCCCCTCCGATTTTGGCCGGGAAGGAACAAATGTACCTTTGGTGCGATGCGATGGTGTTTAATTACCTCGCCGGCATGACTACCCTCTATCCCTTCTTACTAATAATATAATCAGATCATATCACCATAACATCGCTCATAGGAGTCTTCGATCTTGGCTCAAAGGTATCCAACATAAATCAATCCCGAGTCCAAAATCGCTCATGCGGAGACGCCAAGCATCGTTGTGGATTGAGATTGAGTCCAAAATCGCTCTTGTGGAGACGCCAAGCATCGTTGTGGATTGAGATTGAGATCTAGGGAAAGTGAATGTCTATTGCCCAGTTGGTTTTCTATCCAATGGTTCACGTGCAGCCAAGTGGAAGACACTACCGACAAGTAAATTACTGGAACCATGTCGAGACAAAGATCATTCTCAATGGCGTGGCGGATAGGGGACATGAATGCTGACATGGATGTTATTTTGCTGACTTGGCAAACATGCTGATGTAGATCAACAGTGTGCGATAGCAATTCATGATTGGACGATGTAAAAGTGGATTGCATTGTTTTCTATTTTCCATGGGAAGGAATGTATGCACCGTCGGTGAGATAATAGTGTATGGGCATACCCTGACTTTGCCCCCCTTCAGCATCAGATGAAATGGCTGTGTCGCTGCTCTCATGTAGCTGCAACACCATTCCCGCCCCTCCCAAATATCCTTTCAGAGGGCCGACACGAGCATGCGCTGGCATTAGAAGAAATTGCACGAGGGTCCCCATCTTTTGCTCAGGGAAAGAAGCGAAACACGAATTTACCCTTGACATGCCTCCTCTCAGCATGCGGTGCAACGCCTCCGTCTCGTCCTCCGCGTCCTTCGCCATCTCCACCGACCCTCCCAGCATGCGGTGCAACGCCTCCGTCTCATCCTCCGCGTCCCGCCGTCCCCACCGCCCCTCCCAGCATGCGGTGCAACGCTCCGTCTCTATCCTCCGCGTCCTTCGCCGTCTCCACCGACCTCCCAGCATGCGGTGCAACGCTCCGTTCTCATCCTCCGCGTCCTTCGCCGTCTCCACCGCCCTCCCAGCATGCGGTGCAACGCTCCGTCTCATCCTCCGCGTCCTCCCCACCGCCCTCTTCCCAGCATGCACGGTGCTGCCTCCACCGCCCCCCCAGCATGTGCAACGCCTCTGTCTCATCCTCCGCTCCTTCGCCGTCTCCACCGCCCCTCCCAGCATGCGGTGTAACGCTCCGTCTCATCTCTCTCGCGCTCTCTGCGCGTTCCACCGCTCCCCATGCGGTGCAGCGCTTGTCTCTATCTCCCGGCACGCTTCCAGCGGCGGTGCAACGCCTCCAGTATGCGGTCATCCCTCCGCGTCCTCCACCGCCCCTCCCAGCATGCGGTGCAACGCCTCCGTCTCATCCTCCGCGTCCTGCGCCGTCTTCACCGCCCCTCCCAGCATGCGGTGCAGCGCCTCTGTCTCATCCTCCGCATCTTCCACTAGGCTCTCCCCGGGGCTTGGCGTAGAGCCGGGGGAGCGGCGCGGCAGCTGCGACAACCGGCCCTTGGTGGCTGGAGGACGAGAGGGCGCCTCCGTCTCATCCTCCGAGTCCTGCGCCGTCTCCACCGCCCCTCCCAGCATGCGGTGCAACGCTCCGTCTCATCCTCCGCGTCCTTCGCCGTCCCCACCGACCCTCCCAGCATGCGGTGCAACGCCTCCGTCTCATCCTCCGCATCTTCCACTAGGCTCTCCCCGGGGCTTGGCGTAGAGCCGGGGGAGCGGCGCGGCAGCTCCGACAACCGGCCCTTGGTGGCTGGAGGACGAGAGGGCGCCTCCGTCTCATCCTCCGAGTCCTTCGCCGTCTCCACCGCCCCTCCCAGCATGCGGTGCAACGCCTCCGTCTCATCCTCCGCATCTTCCACGACCTGGAGCAGACCAGCCACCAAGTCCCATCAGAGCCCTCCCGCATGCCCGCGCAGGGATGCGTGCAGTCAACAATGTGGGACCTGATCGACTGCCCTGCCATACCCTTGCCAAATCCTCGTTGTAAAACACACACATAATTCAGGTGTGGATCCCTACTCGCATTCCTCCTCTCCAACCTGCGATTGATCGGCTTCGTGGTCCCTCATTGACAAGAGGGAAGGTGCTTTGGCACACACAGATTGTATGGAGTCGGTGCTGGCGTGCATATCCGCGAACATGGGGGGATGGAGTTGCGCCGCGGGCTGCCTCGGTGGGGTCCCCTGCCGTCCCTCGGCCCGAGGCTTTCCCGTTCGTCCCTGCCGAGACTCCCCGCCTGCGCCGACCACCTTAGGGGTGTCGGGTGTGGGGGCGAGGTCCTCCGACAGCATGGATGTGCTCATCTCAAGGGGGGAGTTGTATCCCGAGGACTGTGACATCCGCCGCTCCCTTCGCCTGCCCACCCACACCCACCGACAATGCTCCATTAACAATTGTTCACATCTCCAACCCCAGTCAGAGGATGGTGGCGCAGATCCCATGACGCTACCTATAGTTGCATATGGCACTGAGGGAGGGAGGGTGGGTGGGTGGGTGGGAGAGAACTACAAGGCATGTTCTCCGGCCTTGTAAGAAAAAGGCTCAAGATAAGATAAGAGCGCCGAGCGCACCGTATTGGGCCCTGGATTAAGAAAAAGGCTCAAGATAAGAGGCTGCCCGGAGGCGCACCGTATTGAGCCCTGGATTAAGAAAAAGGCTCAAGATAAGAGGCTGCCCCGGAGCGCACCGTATTGGGCCCTGGATTAAGAAAAGGCTCAAGAAAGAGGCTGCCCTGGAGCGCACCGTATTGAGCCCTGGATTAAGAAAAAGGCTCAAGATAAGAGGCTGCCCGGAGCGCACCGTATTGGGCCCTGGATTAAGAAAAGGCTCAAGAAAAGAGGCTGCCCGGAGCGCACCGTATTGGGCCCTGGATTAAGAAAAAGGCTCAAGATAAGATAAGAGGCTGCCCCGGAGCGCACCGTATTGGGCCCTGATTAAGAAAAGGCTCAAGATAAGAGGCTGCCCGGGAGCGCACCGTATTGGGCCCTGGATTAAGAAAAGGCTCAAGATAAGAGGCTACCCCGAGCGCACCGTATTGGGCCCTGGATTAAGAAAAAGGCTCAAGAAAAGAGGCTGCCCCGGAGCGCACCGTATTGGGCCCTGGATTAAGAAAAGGCTCAAGATAAGATAAGAGGCTGCCCTGGAGCGCATAGTATTGGGCCCTGGATTAAGAAAAGGCTCAAGATAAGAGGCTGCCCCGGAGCGCACCGTATTGGGCCCTGGATTAAGAAAAATGCTCAAGAAAAGAGGCTGCCCCGGAGCGCACCGTATTGGGCCCTGGATTGGACTGATGAGGCCCTCGGAGATCTCTTCCGCTAGGCTCTCCCCGGGGCTTGGCGTAGAGCCGGAGGAGCGGCGCGGCAGCTGCGACAACCGGCCCTTGGTGGCTGGAGGACGAGAGGGCGAGGGCGACCGCGCTGGGACGGGCCGGTTGCCGGCCAAGCTCCGGTGAAGTGCTGCGGTGGCGTCCTCTGCCTCCTCGGCTGCGCCACCCTGTACGACACATCGCATCACGCCATCTCCTCAGCTGGAGCACAATGGGGAGTGGGGGAGGGGGGAGACCGTAGGTGAGGGTGGACATCTTTTCAGCCAGGCCGTGCTCATACGTTTGGCTATCACGGCAGGGGGGCTTGTCGCAATGCCACTCCACAGCCAGGCCGTGCTCATACGTTCAGTCATGACTTGACCAAAGGCTTAGGCGCATCAGGGAGCTTTGTCATGGGTGCCATTGTCATGGGTGTCATGGGTGTCATGGGTGACATTGTCATGGGTGCCATTGTCATGTATGGATCAGTGGGGAGGTTTTCGGAATTGAAAGAAATGAAACGCCGGCGCCTTCATTTGTAAAAGAATCTTTTGGGAAGCCTTTTCATTCCTTTCGGGGCCTCTTATTTCTTTCCTTCCTTCCATTCCCTTCGTTTCTTTCATTCCATTCATGTCTTTCTATCGTTCCTTTCACTTCTTTGATGCCGTGCATTTCTTTCATCAGAAATGAAAGGAGTGGAAGGAGTGAAAGGAATGAAGTAAGAGGCCCCGAAGGGCACGAAAGAAATGAACGGAATGGAAGAAGTGAAAGGCCTTCTGATAAGTAGAGGAGTTGCTAGCGGGTTTCCATTGTCATGGGTGCCATTAGACAAGGGCAGCGCACCTCGGTATCCGACAGTACCTCGGAGGGTGCCAGGTCCGAGCTCATGATGCTGTCATCAAGGTCTGTTGTCTGGATGGGGGTCGGCTTGCGGGGGGGAGCGCGCGGCGGGTGGCCTGCCAGGACGCGATTTGTGCAACCGCCCCGCCCGCCAAGCCTCCGCCCCAGCGCATTCAGTGGCAGGTCAGCGCCAGCTGGCACAGGAACAGAGGGCCCCCCAATTTTCTGCGGTAGAACGCATCGAATAGGAGCCACTCGAGCAACATCAGAAGGCACATGCAACGCACTGGCCACCATCATCTACGGCCGCGGGAGCAGCACTGCTCTGCACCGTGTGGCCCTGATTGCCCTGTACTCAGCTTCAGGTCTTGAGAGGTCCTGCAGTGAGCTCACGGCTGGGACGGTGGCGGGCGGCTCGCGCAATGCCTTCTCAGGTGGTGACAGATGCACAGAGGTAAGAAAGAGGATGGGAGACGGGACGGGGCAGGAGTGATGCACCGGGAGAGGGCGAGGGAGAGGGGGAGTCTGATCGTCCTTGCCGAGGCCGTCGAGGCCCCCTCGGCCCCATCGGGCCAGGAGGTGGAGACCGGCCTCGCTCCGATGCTACCACTGGGGCGCGCTCGAGGGGGGCTCCTCTCGGTGCACTGCCTTGCCTCCCAGCCACGTCCGGCCGCTGCCCGTGCTGCATTGCTGTATCCATCGATCCCAGCCCCTCGCACCCGTCAGCCTTGCACTGCCGAGTCCTCTCATCAGAAGCCGCCCCGCCTAAGCTGCAGACAAGAATCCCTCCTGGCGCCCGCTGCCATCAGCCGCATGCAACATCTGAGCAGAGTCATCGACGTGGACTGGGTAGCGCCTCGAATGCCGCGCCGGCAGTCTCCCTCTTCACGGTTGCGCTCACCATTTTTCGCCGTTCTAGGCACCAATCCGACCCCTAAGTATGGTACCAAGGTATGTCCAGACAGCGCAGCCGGGAGCCGCCCGCTTTGTGCCAACAGCCACCAGGAGCCGCAGGCAGGTCGGGGCAAAGCTAGGGCTCGGTTCACACTCCTGCGTATGACAGCATATGACAGCAGACAGAGCACACTCAAGGAGGTGGGCATGCACCTCCCCGGGAACCGCCGCGTGCCTCCGGTCCTCCCTGTGTGCTGCCTCCCTGTGGGCCCCTAGCTCCTCCGGCCCCAGCCTGCGCGCCGGGCCTCCCGGGAGCCGTCTCCCGAATGGAGGGCCGCTTCTCCTCCGGGGAGCCTGTCGGTGAGGTGACCTCCACGGAGGTCTCGAGCTCGGAGGAGATGTCAAGCTCTGCTGAGATGTCCAAGCTGGCCGACAGGTCCATGCTCTTCTCAGGATCCTTCTGCAGATGACGCTCCGGCCCCGCCATTTCAGAAATCGCGAGAGCAAGCTGCCACGTGTGCAGCTGAGATATCGCTCTCACGCTTCAATACTCCAGTCCCCGGCTCTGACGGCTGCTGACCTGATATGTTGCAGGGACCCAAAGTGCGCTGGCCACAGAGGATTTCTCCGTTGACCATATATACAACAGCCAAGCCATGAACCTAGAAAGCAGCGGAGTGCCCGCAGTGAGCAGGTCTTGACCAATGGCCTGAGGTCTTGACCAATGGCCTGAGGTCGTGACCAATCAAATTTGCCCGAGGTCGCACCTGTCCCACGCTGCGGTTCGGAGCCCGGTCTTGTGGCTTCCCCTGCGCATTCGGCCCTCCTCTGCAAGCACCCCGTCCCGTGCTGTCACGCGCTCCCGCTCTAGCTCCATGCTTTCACGCGCTCCCGCTCTAGCTCCATGCTGTCACGCGCTCCCGCTCTAGCTCCATGCTGTCACGCGCTCCCGCTCTAGCTCCATGCTGTCACGCGCTCACGCTCTAGCTCCATGTTGTCACATGCTCCCGCTCTAGCTCCATGCTGTCACGCGCTCCCGCTCTAGCTCCATGCTGTCACGCGCTCCCGCTCTAGCTCCATGCTGTCACGCGCTCCCGCTCTAGCTACATGCTGTCACGCGCTCCCGCTCTAGCTCTACCCCGAGGGGACCCTGCTCTCAAAGTGATGTGTGTGGTCGTTGCATCGATACTTCCGTCATGTTACCCTTGCCACCGATCATCGAGGTTCAGCTACTTGGTCTCACATTTAACTCACGCCCGGTCGCCAGCAGGTTACGCTCCGTGGTGGGTCTCACATTTGACTCACGCCCGGTCGCCCAGCAGGTTACGCTCCGTGGTGGGTCTCACATTCAACTCACGCCCGGTCGCCCAGCAGGTTACGCTCCGTGGTGGGTCTCACATTTAACTCACGCCCGGCCAACAGGTTACGCTCTGGTGGGTCTCACATTTAATTCACGCCCGGTCGCCAGCAGGTTACGCTCCGTGGTGGGTCTCACATTTAACTCACGCCCGGTCGTCAACAGGTTACACTCCGTGGTGGGTCTTTCCCCCTGGCACACATCGGCGGCGCACGGCTGGGCCGATGAATGACACACATCGGCGGCGCACGGCTGCGCACGGCTGGCACACATCGACGGCGCACGGCTGGGCCGATGAATGACACACATCGGCGGCGCACAGCTGCGCACGGCTGGCACACATCGGCGGCGCACGGCTGGGCCGATGAATGGCACACATCGGCGGCGCACGGCTGTGCCGATGAACGACACACATCGGCGGCGCACGGCTGGGTCGATGAATGACACACATCGGCGGCGCACGGCTGGGCCGATGCATAACACACATCGGCTGCGCACGGCTGGGTCGATGAGTGTAAATAATTGAGAAATTTATTTCTAAATTATTTTGGAAGTACGGGGGAGAAAATTTCTGCTTGCAAAAAATGAGCCCGAGGCTCGACGAGGACTTGTGAATTTTTTGCGGATTTTCTCCCGAGGATTTCTCAAGGCAGAGCCGAGCAATCCGCGGGGTCGACTTCTCTGTGTTCTGATTGGCTACGGAGTCACGGGGGAACCGTGACAGTCGAGTCAGATCTGTGTTCAAGCAGAGCCGGAACACAGAGGTGCTTTCTGATTGGTTGAGCGACATCTGTGTTCATGCGGAGCATGCGACACAGATGTCCAGTTTGCAAGGCTTGTGTCGCTTGGGCGGAGCCCGTGAAGATGAAGAGACTTTCGGAGCTTTTGAAATAAGCTGCATTCTGCGAGAACTTCGGGCTCCGAGTCTACCAATTCAAAAAGTTTTGAAATTTTCAAAAAAGTTCTCGTGGAATATTTTAATTGTTAAGCAGCAATGGCAGCAGCGAGCGAAACAACGAACGGGGGATCGGAGAAGTGCGACACTGTTTACACAGACCTGCGCGCAGTGACACGGATGCTGGTAATGGCGAATAATGCGGAGAAGAAGTGTGACGCCGTAGCACCAGCTTTAGATCGGTGTATACGTTTCTTTGAGGAGGCGGAGCTGGAGAGCGCAGTGGAGACTCTGAACTTCGGGCTGGCGTCCGGCGTTTTTACGCCCGCGGTGCGAGACGGGCAAGGTAAGGTGACGGAGAAGGCGACCTTGAAGCCTCCGGCGAGGGACAGACCGGCTTTCATAGCAGCGCTGGGGGAGGCAGCAGAGCAATGCGTGGAGGTGTTGGTGACGCGATTGAAGTTCAAGCTCCCGGAGGTACCACAGCAGTCGGCGTCAGGGCTCCGTTCCGGCGACAAGCGGACGCGGGAGGACGAAAGCGAGAATGAAGAGGAGGAGGAAGCGGATGCTACTGTGTTTGAGGAGGGGGAAGAGGTTGCGACGGCAGAAAGGACCAAGCGAGGTAAGAAAGGTGCAGGTATCTCGCCGGATGACCTGGCGCGGGACGAGGACCTGAAGCGACGGATGGACGCGTTCCTGATGCAGAAGGTGACGGGCTATGTACCCGCAACCGGAAAAGGTGAAAGCTCGTTCCTCGCTCTGAGGGAGGCGCCTTGCGCGAAGCTGAGGAAACAGATTGTTGCGGACCCAGTTTCGGGAGAGATGAGGTCGGTGTCGGTTCCGCGCCTGACCAAAGCGCAGTTCTTGGCGCAAAACATGAAGATGGTGGAAAAGATTGAGCCCGAGTCGGAGCGGGAGCACTTTTTGAACTATGTCTCCTGGATTGTGAGCTTGGACAACAGGTATGCGTGGTCGGACCTGTATGATTTTGACACGCAGGTTCGGGATGACATAATTGCGGGAAGGATTGCGTCGTGGGACCCAATACAGTTGGGTTTCCGTTTCCAGTACCAGTTTCTGGAGACCCTGGGGGAGGCGAGCCGGCGTCTTCTCGACGACAAAGGCAGCCGAGGGAAGGGCACTCGTGACACCCGGGACAAAGGTGGAAAAGGTAAAGGGGACCGGAAGGACGCAGTTTGTGACTTCTTTCAACTCGCGCGCGGGTGTAAGAAGGGGAAGGATTGTGGATTTATCCACGCGTGCCGCAAGTGTAAGTCGGCAGCGCACGGGGCGTCGGAATGCGAAAAATGACTAGCAGTGGAAGAGGAGGGACGGGAGGAGGTACGGGAGCCGGTTTCGCCCGTACTGAGGGAACCGGCAGGAGGAAAGGAGGAGGCAGCGCGGATGAAGGCGCGCAAGCCGGAGAGGACCTGGACAGCGAAGTTTTTGGCGTTGTTCACCGCGGTGGGGGTTTCGCTGGCGTCATACGGCGTGCCGGAGGCAGACCACCGCCAGTATCTGCAGGATGTGGAGGCGGTGGGCGCGGTGGTGTCGCCACTTACGCTGCGGGCGGACAGATGGGCGCAGGCAGCCTGGGGGCTGCCGGGCGCGGAAGCAGTGGTGCGGGGGATTGCTACGGGTTTCTCGTGGCAGCAGGCTGAGCCAGAGGAGTTCTTCCGGGTGGAGAATTATGTGCCACCGGAGCACGAGGAGAAGGTCGAGATGAAGCTGCAAGAGGAAGAGGCAGCGGGAAGGATGGTGCGCACGGATGTTGAAAGTGTGCCCGGTGTGTCTGCTCTTGGGATTGTACTGAGAGTTGTGGACGGAAAGGTGAAAGAGAGGATTGTGCACGACCTGTCTAGACCTGTAGGACTGTCAGTGAACGACAATTGTGAGATTGACAAGAGAAGGTTTCAGTCTGTGGAGGAAGCCTTTGGGTTGTTGCAGCCATACAGTTTTATGGCTAAGATTGACTTGAAAAGTGCGTACAGATTTGTGGGGATTGCTGCGCCACTGTGGAGGTTCTTGGCGAGTGAGTTCGGAGGAGTGCTGAGGATTGACACGAGGTTTCCGTTCGGGGTCAAAGCTGCCCCGGGGCTCTTTCACGACATAACTCAACTGGTGAAATTGATGATGCAGCAGAGAGGTTTCCCGGGGATTGTGGTGTACTTGGATGACTTTATTTTGGTGGCTGACTCAGAAGAGGATTGTCAGCGGGGTTTTGAGATGCTGCTGGAGCTTGTTGAGTATTTGGGATTTGAGGTGGCCCCGGAGAAGGTGGAGTCACCTAGGCAGGATTTGGTCTTCTTAGGAATTAGATTGCAGTCCAACTACTCAGGACTGGGGATTGTGACGATGAGTGTGGAGGAGAGCCGAGTCCAGAAGGTGGCCTTAGCCTGCAGAGAGATGGCAGTGCGGAAGACAGTGAGAGTGAAGGAGGTGCAGAGGTTGGTGGGCCAGTTGATGTTTTGTGCACGGGTGGTGTACGGGGCCAAGATGTTTCTGAGGTCCGGGTATGACTTTATCGGGAGAGCTGGCAAGAGGAGGAGGTTCTATGACACGGTACCGAGGGACCTCAGCCGGGACTTGATGTGGTTGGCCAAAATTTTGGAGGAGTATAATGGTCAGGCGGTGGTACTGAACCGAAGGCCAGTGGTGAGAGATTTCTTTGCAGTGGATGCTGCTGGGGAGGAAGCAGTGGACGGAGGAATGGGTGGTTTCTTCGGGGGAAGATGGTTTGCAGTGAAATGGGAGGAGGTGAGGCAATGGAAGGTGCAACCTTTTAGCCCTTTCAGAGATGCGGCCTCGAGCCACATCAACTATTTGGAGCTGTTCGTGATTTTCTGGGCCCTGAGGAAGTGGGGACACCTGTTGAGAGGGTGTAAAGTTGTCATGTGGAGTGACAATGAAGCAGCCAGATTGATGACAAGGAACCTGTGGGGGAAGGCAACTTTCATTCCGTTGCTAAAGGAGATTTTGTTGTTGACTATCAGACATGATGTGAGGCTGGTGATGAAAAGGATTTCCACAAAGGCCAATGACTTGGCTGATGCTCTGAGTAGGAGTCAGATGGGAAGGTTTCAGGACCTGCTGAAGGGATGGTCGAGGAGAGAGGCCCCGAGGGACCTGGATGACTGGATGGTGCAGGACTGGTTGTGGGACAAAGTTAGGCCACTCGGGCCCTTTGCAGTGGATGCATGTTGTGATGAAGTGGGAGCGAACTCCCGGTGTTTCCGTTGGTGGTCCAAGGAGGACTCTTGCTTGATGAAACAGTGGAGGGGGCTGAATGTGTACTGCAACCCACCCTTCTCCTTGCTGTGGGAAATTCTGACCCATTTCCTGAGGGAGAAGCGAGCAGCGCCCAACACAACCTCTGCAGTGTTTGTGCTACCCTTCTGGCCAACTGAGAGATTCTGGCTGGAACTTGTAGTGCCAGCCATTGAGGCTGGGTTGTTTGTCATCCTTGAGTACATCCCGGTAGACACGGATGTGTTCACCTCACCTAATGGGGTTAGGGGATTGAGAAAGGACTGTGGCCCCACGAGGTGGCCAGTAGTGCTGGTAGCCTGCCCAGTGACAGCCCCGAAGGGGAAGGCATGGAAGAGAATTGGTGTGTGACTGACCATGGAGGGGGGAAGAGGGGCAATGCAGAGTATGCAAAGCCCAAGGAATGGCTGAGAGCCAGGTGGAACTTCATCTTGAGTGTTGCTGATGCGGAGAACACAAAGAAGAACCACACGACCGGCCAGAGGGCCTTTGTCAGATTTATGCTAGCCTTCGGAGAAGGACCGGTGGTACCGGTGTCAGATGAGGATCTAGCGATGTTTTATGTATTTCAGTCACAGACTTGTAAAGTCTCTACCTTGAAGAGCTATACAGCTGGTGTTAGAAGATTGCACCTAGAAGCAAAGTATGAGTGGGTGCCTGTTAGCCACAGATTCCAAGTAGCTCAGACTATGAGAGGACTGAAGAGGCTGCTAGGAGATGAAGTAAAACAGAAACTCGCAATTACATTGTATATACTTGCAAGAATGTATCAAGTAATGGATTTTGATGACTGTAACATGGTGACTTTGTGGGCAGCAATGTTGACTGCTGTGTTGTGCTTGCTTCGAAAAGACAATGTCTGTGTTGGGAAAGTGGATGCCTTTAATGTTAGGCGGGTCCTTAGAAGAAAGGACTTTGAGATGAGGAATGAGACAGTGTGGGTGACACTGGTGTTCTCGAAAGTGATCCAATTTGAGGAAAGGACACACAAAGTGGCCATGAGGGCCACAGGAGGAATGTTGTGCCCGAAACGGGCCTTGGCCAAGTGTTTTGAGCTAACCCCGGCAGAGCCGGAGAGCCCGGCTTTCCTGTGGAAGTCAAGGGGCAGGACTGTGCCCATGACACACGGAGTGTTCGTGGGGGAGATGAAAAAGCTGATCCGGAAGATCGGTCTTGACCCGAGTCAATACTCGGGTCACAGTTTTCGGAGAGGGGGGGCCACGGTGGCCTTTAACCTCGGGGTGGACCACCTTTTGATCAAACTGCAAGGGGACTGGGTCTCCAATGCATACCAGAGGTATGAACAGTTGACAAAGGCTCGGAGGCTGGAGCTGCCGAAGAGGCTGGCTGCCAGGATGAAACAGATTGAGTGTAAGTGGAAATGCTTGGGTAAGCACAAGTCTGGCACCAAGCAGCTTCGGCGGTTGGGTAGCTGAAGCGCCAGCCAGCTGGGAGGAAGGAACTTGCAGAAGCCGTGAGGCCTGCAGTTGGGCTGACTCCTCAGCAACCCTGGTTGCAGACCACCTCCCTGGAAGTCCTCAAAGTCTGTTGTGAAACAAAGGTGCTTCTGAGCACCACCCATGTCTCGGAAATTATCTCCCTGGGAAGTACTTGTGTAAATAATTGAGAAATTTATTTCTAAATTATTTTGGAAGTACGGGGGAGAAAATTTCTGCTTGCAAAAAATGAGCCCGAGGCTCGACGAGGACTTGTGAATTTTTTGCGGATTTTCTCCCGAGGATTTCTCAAGGCAGAGCCGAGCAATCCGCGGGGTCGACTTCTCTGTGTTCTGATTGGCTACGGAGTCACGGGGGAACCGTGACAGTCGAGTCAGATCTGTGTTCAGGCAGAGCCGGAACACAGAGGTGCTTTCTGATTGGTTGAGCGACATCTGTGTTCATGCGGAGCATGCGACACAGATGTCCAGTTTGCAAGGCTTGTGTCGCTTGGGCGGAGCCCGTGAAGATGAAGAGACTTTCGGAGCTTTTGAAATAAGCTGCGACAGTTCACTTCACTTCATTCTGCGAGAACTTCGGGCTCCGAGTCTACCAATTCAAAAAGTTTCCCACACCCGCCCGCCCGGGAGGAAGGAACTTGCAGAAGCCGTGAGGCCTGCAGTTGGGCTGACTCCTCAGCAACCCTGGTTGCAGACCACCTCCCTGGAAGTCCTCAAAGTCTGTTGTGAAACAAAGGTGCTTCTGAGCACCACCCATGTCTCGGAAATTATCTCCCTGGGAAGTACTTATGACACACATCGGCGGTGCACGGCTGGGCCGATGAATGGCACACATCGGCGGCGCACGGCTGGGTCGATGAATGGCACACATCGGCGGCGCACGGCTGGGTCGATGAATGGCACACATCGGCGGCGCACGGCTGGGCCGATGAATGACACACATCGGCTGCGCACGGCTGGGCCGATGAATGCAGATGAATGTTCGAACTCAGAACCTGATCGAGCCGCACGTTTCAACCACGATTTGTGAGTGACTTGTTCAAGATGACGCAACACGTGGCGGCTAAGGCCGACTTCACACTCATGCCTTAAACTCAGCAGAACTACAGCTACCCTTTGTTTCTTGCTAAGCAGCGAGGGCGCTCTACAGATCTCTCGGGGAGGGGTAGCAGCTGGGACGCGCACCTGGCCGGGTGGCCGGAGAGACTTGTAGCAGGCGTCGGGTTTGCTGCGAAGGCTCCTGCGACAGATTTCACCTGAAGTCAAGGACGAGCCGCCCGAGGACACGCATTGTGCAGAATATACTGGCCAGCTGGCGAGCATCACGTGTCAACTTCCGGAGCAACCAGATGCTTGGGCATTCGGAGACTGTTTCGGAGGGATGCCCGCTAACATCTTGTGGCATCTATCCGGATACGGTCTCCCTGGAGGGTTGCAGGGGGTGCAGGAGATGGGCCACCTGCGGATGCCAGCATCCCTGGAGGGGTGCAGGGGGTGCAGGAGAGGGGCCACCTGCAGATTCCGGGATCCCTGGAGGGGTGCAGGGGGTGCAGGAGAGGGGCCACCTGCGGATGCCGGCATCCCTGGAGGGTTGCAGGGGGTGCAGGAGAGGGGCCACTTGCGGATGCCGGCATCCCTGGAGGGTTGCAGGGGGTGCAGGAGAGGGGCCACTTGCGGATGCCGGCATCCCTGGAGGGTTGCAGGGGTTGCAGGAGAGGGGCCACCTGCGGATGCCGGCATCCCTTTTAGGACGCTATGCACTGCTGTGGGTGCCTTCTTATCGGACTCCTCCGGCTTCCAGCCCGTTGATCCTGGGCCTGCGGCCGCCCGTCATTCCATCTCCCATCTCAGACAAATGAGCATTGTGGCAGCCGTCACAGCAGACTGGCGCAGCACACCAGACGCAGGTTCTTCAACAATCTGCGCAGAACCTCTCCGGGCGAGGGCGAGGTCAACCCCCCCTTCTCCAAATCCCTCTTACAGCACACGTATGGCACTCCTGTCGCTCAGGGCCGCGAGCGTGGATGGCAACAGTCATCAGACAGCGGCGCATAATTCAGCCAGTTTCCTCGCTGGCCTGTCAACTCTTGATGAAGCGATGCGGTCGAAAATGCAGCGGGCGCGCAGATGTTAGAACAGCGCCACGATTCTGATGTCATGGAGAGCCGCGCGGCGCGGAATGGGGGCTGCGCCGAGCACACAAGGCACGCCTCATGCCGCAGGAACATGCCGCAGGAACATGTCACATGCGCTCTGCAGGATGCCTGCAGCAATGCGTGTGTCATGTCACATGCGCTCTGCAGGATGCCTGCAGCAATGCGCGTGTCATGTCACATGCGCTCTGCAAGATGCCTACAGCAATGCGTGTGTCATGTCACATGCGCTCTGCAGGATGCCTACAGCAATGCGTGTGTCATGTCACATGCGCTCTGCAGGATGCCTGGAGCAATGCGTGTGTCATATCACATGCGCTCTGCAGGATGCCTGCAGCAATGCGTGTGTCATGTCACATGCGCTCTGCAGGATGCCTGCAGCAATGCGTGTGTCATGTAACATGCGCTCTGCAGGATGCCTGCAGCAATGCGTGTGTCATGTAACATGCGCTCTGCAGGATGCCTGCAGCAATGCGTGTGTCATGTAACATGCGCTCTGCAGGATGTCTGCAGCAATGCGTGTGTCATGTCACATGCGCTCTGCAGGATGCCTGCAGCAATGCGTATGTCATGTAACATGCGCTCTGCAGGATGCCTGCAGCAATGCGTGTGCCATGTTTTGATTTGAATATCACCGAACACATCCGGGCAGGGAATGAGTCGTTATGGGCCGGCGCTGCCACTGAGCTGCATGCAAGGGCCGTCAGATTCTGCATCTTGATGCGACTATAAGCCAACAAAATCGAATCAATTGGAAAATCTGCTCCCCTTAAGGCGTCATCCGATGTCATAGTCGTAGTCTTTTTGGCGGTGGGGCATACATAAAAGGTGTACATCGGTTTTCTTTTGTAAGCGGGGGAGGTAAGGGATCGTGTAACAAAGTATGTAGATATGCGATCACATCTAGGCTTGAGCCACGAGAACTGCGATAGATTGGCAAGAGCGGCGGGAAAAGCAGGACGCCCAGGGGAAGAGTGGCGGGAAAAGCAGGACGCCCAGGGGAAGAGTGGCGGGAAAAGCAGGACGCCCAGGGGAAGAGTGGCGGGAAAAGCAGGACGGCCAGGGGAAGAGTGGCGGGAAAAGCAGGACGGCCAGGGGAAGAGTTGCAGGAAAAGCAGGACGGCCAGGGGAAGAGTGGAGGCGAGTCAGCGCCGCAAATCCCCGAGCTATTCGAGCAAGCGCCCCCTTGGTAGCACCGCGTGGGGAAGGGGGCAGCATGCACCAGAGGTGGGAGGCGACACGGCTTGACGGCGCTGCCTCCCAGCACGCGTGCGTTGCTCCTGAGGCTTCCCCTGTCCGGCGGGTTTGTCCAAGGAGAAGTCCTCGGAGTCACTGAGTCCACTGATGGACCCGGACATGCTCATACGCCTCTGACGCCTGGGAGCCCCGAAGCCCTCCCAATGACCTTCCAGCGCTCCGACAGAGTATGACCGAGCTTCGGGGTGACACGGCAGTGTGTGGAACAGAACGCAATGATTTCCACCTCTGAGTGATCACTCGGCGTGAGGGCTGACAAGCAAGGCGGAGCTACCATGCTGCTACTATTGAAGGCGTCCACGCGCGTCTCACTTGCATCGATTGGGACAATATAGCAGCTGTATTGACCCAGGTCAGAAACACAGCACTGCTGAGTCGCGGGGTATTGACCCAGGTCAGAAACACAGCACTGCTGAGTCGCGGTGAAGCCATTCTTGGAAGACAGACAGGTAGGGCGCTCTAGGCCATCCATTCAGCAGTTTTGGGAGGCCCCACCGAGCAGGCTGCGGCTGCTGCTGGGGGGCGTTTTTCATCGGGAGCATCGATTTCCTGCCAGGGACTGCCCGTGACGATTTGGGAGATGGGTCGAGATCGTCACTCATGAGGCTGTCTTCCAGTCCTGCGCCCCCTCAAAGCCCGTTTCAGGTTCCAGGCGCCATCGACGTGCGTCGGATCTGGCACAACCGGCAAACAACCGCCAGGGCTACCACATGACCGATGCCCAAGATGATTGACTTCACTCTGCCACCCTGTCTGTCCAGATTGCTGTGCTGCACTGCGTGTGCTCCTCAACTTCACCCTGCCACCTTGTGGGCCCCTTATCCGCAATCGGGGGGTGGGCTTCGCCTTTGGGGACCTTTCGCATTTCCTCGACGCGTGTAAAGACGCACCCTCGACCTCATCATCCTCACCTGTCGGGCTCGCAATGCTCATATCTCCAAAGTCATCGCTCATGTCAAGGCTCTCTCCTGGGGAATCAGCAGCGGCCGAGTCGCGCCCGAGTTAGGTCCTCGCCTGAAGCACTCCCGTGCGCGCGCACCTCTCCTGACACGGCGTCTGCACGTTTGGAGGGAAGGGTCAGCCTTAGCCCCGGAGTCAGAGCGGCCTCGGTGATGGCACATGGGCGGCTGCGGCCTCACAGCAAGGGAAGCCTAAGCAGATTTAGATGGAGCAAAGACCTGCAGAGGGATTTAAATGCTAGTCCAGAAGGTGAAGGGGTGTGCGGACCTGGAGACTGCAGGGGGCTCCTCGCCTTGCGCCTGCATGGGACGGGGCACGGGGAAGGGAGGGAAGGGAAGAATGGGCGATCGCTAAGAAGAACAGGCGCGGAGAGCCGGCTGGCAGATTCGAGCTTTGCGGGCTAAGGATATGATGAAGGCAAGGTCGATGCACTTTGAGGATGTCTGAAATCCGACGGTGCTCCGAGTTCGCCACTGAAGCGAAGGTGCATTGCAACTTGAGACGAGAACCATGCGCCGTCGCACAGCATGGAGCTGATGGCTGAGCCGCAAGAGGGCCGGACAGCACATCGCCCCCACCACACATCCCTCCCGTAGTACACCGCGGGGGGAAGCAGTTAACACCCTCAGGCAGGACACAAATGTGGGGTCGGGCCCCCTCCTGCAGGACACAAGTGTGGGGTCCGGCGCCCTCCTGCAGGACACAAGTGTGGGGTCGGGCACCCTCCTGCAGGACACAAGTGTGGGGTCCGGCCCCCTCCTGCAGGACACAAGTGTGGGGTCGGGCCCCCTCCTGCAGGACACTAGTGTGGGGTCGGGCCCCCTCCTGCAGGACACTAGTGTGGGGCCCGGCCCCCTCCTGCAGGACACAAGTGTGGGGGTCGGGCCCCTCACCTGGGACACTAGTGTGAGGTCGGGCCCCCTCTGGCGGGACACTAGTGTGGGGTGGCCCCCTCTTGGACACAAGTGTGGGGTGGGCCCCCTCCTGCAGGACACTAGTGTGCGCCCCACCTGCTGGACACTGTAGGTGTGGGAGGGTCGGGCCCCCTCACCGCAGGACACAAGTGTGAGGTCGGGCACCCTCCTGCAGGACACAAGTGTGGGGTCGGGCCCCCTCCTGCAGGACACTAGTGTGTGGGTCGGGCACCCTCCTGCAGGACACAGTGTGAGGTCGGGCCCCTCCTGCAGGACACAAGTGTGGGGGCGGGCACCTCTACCTGGGACACTAGTGTGAGGTCGGGCACCCTCCTGCAGGACACAAGTGTGGGGGCGGGCCCCCTCCTGCAGGACACAAGTGTGGGGGCGGGCCCCCTCCTGCAGGACACAAGTGTGGGGTCGGGCCCCCTCCTGCAGGATATCCCCGAGTTTGACGGGCAGTTACCTTTGGCAGTACACCCATGAGAATGTCGGGCCCCCTCCCACAGAACACTCACTAGTACAGCCAGGGGGGATATTCTCCGGCAGGAGTGCAAGGGAGGGGAAAGGGCATCCTCCAGCAGCACATCCACAACTGCGCACGGAGGGACTCTGGCAGAATACCCAAGTGCGGACGGGGGTTGCCCTCCAGCAAGACACCTGTGAGCGTGAAGGAGGGGGGGGCTCCAGCAGGGGGGCATCCACGACTGGCGGTGAGAGTAGCCCTCCGAAGTGACCTTGACAACAACGGGCAGTGGGGGGAGCGTCCTCTCGAAAGGATACCCACGAGTGCTACAGGGGAAGGCATCTGAGCAAGTGATAGAGCATCGAACACTGGGGTTGGAAACCTTTCCCATCGTACGGATATGTGTGGGGGTGTGGAGGGCTCGTCCTGCAGCCCACCCACGAGTGTCGGCAGGAGGCTCTTCCCACGCGCAGGGATGAACAGGATCTGTCTTGATCAGGAGGGCCTTTCGTGCTCGCTTCAGTTCCACCACTTACGATGAAAGAGGCATGGGCCTCCTCGCATCCCAGCCAAGGCTCGAACGCAACCCGCGAGGAGAGAAAGCGGGGAGAAGGCAGACCTTTGCGGCGCGTCCCGTGCGGCGTAGCTCTCGCTGTCTTGTCGCGCGTGCGCACTGCCAGGTCGCCCTGCCGTTGGCACGCTTCGCTCGTCCGTACCGCGGGAAGCGGACTGCGGCGCACCCTGGGTAGCTGGGCGTTTCTTGCTCGTGTCAGCGGCAGAGGACTGGGACACACACACACAGGAGGCGCACCGGCCACGTCCACCTTAGAGGGCCCCCAGCCTGTCGCCGCGCTACTTGTGCGGCGGACGGCCGACTTGGCGGACTGTAGATGTGTTTTGAACTGCACTTGTGGGAGGCAAACGGCAATTCGACACTTTCCCACGATAAGGACGCTTCGGGTTTCAGCTGGATAATATTCAAGAGTAAGTCGATTTTGGTCCTAAAACAATAGAAGAAAGGTAGAAGTCTCTTCTTGCAGGACATGGCAGTTCGAGGGCACTGGAGACCTTCGCGTATAAACTCAACCCCCCATACGCTCCCAAGCAGCTCATCGGATGCACGCGTCATACCTTGTTGCTGTATTTAGCGAGAAAGGAGTCGGCCTTCGCGAGGGGATCGTTCGCGTTGGACATCGCTGCATTAGCCACACACGATATTACGTAGACAAGGTGACTTTCGCACAGTTTCGTCTCGGCTGGCTGTTATAAGCGACGGAATTTGCAGTGAACAATGGCTATGTCTTAACACGCACGAGTGACGACGGCTCAGCCGACTGTGATGGGAAATCCGAATGGACTCTCCGCGTGCATACAGTTTGTTGTTACCACCGCTGCTGGTATACGTCTGTACCTCCTCACAACTGCTCATGAAGCGCATTTCAATATTTTCAGTGCAAGTAGCACCAAGCAAGTTCAAACTCTCGTTTTTCTTTATGTTCCTCATTCCGCAGGACGCATGTGGGAATGGTGGTCATGAATCCGGTGTCCGAGAAGTGTGCGAAGATAAAATACTGACCTTGGCGCGCCGCGAAGGCCGAGGGTGGAGGAATTTTATTCTTTGGCAAGTTGCCAGGTGTTGGCATTTGAAACATTTGTACACTTTCTAGAGATACAAGCGGGCTACGTTATTCGACAGAGTCCAGCACGTTACTGCAAGACAGCTACACCGTACCATTCCGTGCCATTGCCTGAACTTCTTCAAGCGTATCAGGATATCGGCACTTGTTCTATAGCATGCAGTACTGTACTGAACACGTATCAAGGTTGCATCCTCATCATTTCACACATAAATGAGATCAGATGCCCGTCGCGTGCCCGTCCTGCATGCAGGATCACTTCCGACATCGTCTTCGACTGATGCAACTTGCGCAATAGCTTGCAATAAACATTTCTCATTTGATTTTGAAACGGGGCTTTCTCCCTCGTCTCGCAACTCACAACGTCACGATCTGCATCTCACAAATCGGAGCCTCCGGCAGCGATCACAGGTGGGTGTATACTGTAGGTGCGATCTTCCCGATTTTTCAATTTTTATAGGGGGTACGTGAACGTACAGGTGGGAAAAAATAAACCCCCCCCTGAGTATCCATCATCCGCATCATCATCATGTGAAGAGTGAGAGACCTGCGGCAAATAGAGGCGGCGACCAAGAGGGGGTTGGGTACCTCTGGGGGGCTCCGCCCCAGACCC
>LGRX02010741.1:0-24115 GCA_001247695.2 Cymbomonas tetramitiformis
CGCCTCAGACACCGCGCTGGACGTCACGCCACAGACACCGCGCTTGACGTCACGCCACAGACACCGCGCTTGACGTCACGCCACAGACACCGCGCTGGACGTCGCGCCTCAGACACCGCGCTGGACGTCACGTCCCACAATGCTTTTCGCGGGCACTCACGGCACGACGTCACATCACTGACCCCTCCAGAGTTGTTGCATACGGGTGCCCTCTACGCCTCCCATCAAGTCACTGACCCCGCCAGAGTTGTTGACATATGGGCACACTGCTGCGCGACAGGGTTCGCACGTTAAGTGCCGCCGCTAACATCTGGTCACCCTCACGACCGCTGCGCGCCCGTGCCCTGGGGTCCTGCTCAGACGCATCCCCGCCCTCCGCAACAGCGCATCAATCCCTCTGCCGCGCCTCATCCTTCGGAGACTATCACGAGGCACAACAGCATGGGCAAGCGCCACATCACCACCTCGGAACAAACACGCAGACATAAGCTCCCCCGCACGTGTTACACTCTACGTGGTGGTCAGACTGCCTCACCTGCTCGACAGCTACATCTGCAAAAATGTTGCATATGTCCTGCATCAGCTGAACACTTCCCTGCAACCCACGGCGACGCAGTCCCCCCCCGCCCACTTCCCTCCGTCACTGGGCAGCCTCTCAGCTTCATCCATCATGAGGCAACATGTCAGCCCCCTCCGCCACCGGGGAAAATCTCAATGCCCCCCCGTCGCTGAGCAACATGTCAGCCCCCTCCGCCACTGGGCAGCCTCTTAATGCCCCCCTGTCGCTGAGCAACATGTCAGCCCCTCCGCCACTGGGCAGCCTCTCAATGCCCCCTGTCGCTGAGCAACATGTCAGACCCCTCCGTCACTGGGCAGCCTCTCAATTCCCCCTGTCGCTGAGCAACATGTCAGACCCCTCCGTCACCAGGGAACATCTCAGTCTCATTCTGCAAGAAGGTGGAGGCCAGGCGGTGCGGCGGAAGGCGCACCCGGTGGGAGGCGGAGTCCGGCAGCGAGCCGCACGCGTGGAGTGCGGCGCGCAGGAGCGCCGGGCTCGTGGAAATGGACGGATTTTCTGCCACTATCCGGCGTGCAGCGAACAGCAATGGATGATAACTTGGATCCGGATGCGCCTGCGTGATGTCGGTGGCGTGGGGTAGGGCCAGCAGCAGGGCGCGCGCCCCGCCGACCCCACGGGAGCCCCACTTCTCCCACATGGAATGCATCTGGCCAGCCCAGCCCCGCCGAGCCCCGCTGTGGCACTCCATCGGGCGACAGCTAGGCGGGCGACGCACACGCACGTGGGACCCCAGGGTCGCGCGAGTGCCGCGCACGCGCCCATGGGTCGGCAAGCCAGCGGGCGCTGCGCCAGGGAATGCACAAGGCGGATGTATGAATGCGCAGAAGCGGCGAGCAGCAGCGACAGATCATCAAATCGGAGCGGCGGCCAGCGATCGCAAATCAACGGCCAGCAAATGCTCTGCTGGCAAATCAACGTCAAGCAAAAGCTTCGCTTGCAAATCGACGGCAGGCAAATGCCTGGCTTGCAAATCAACGGCAAGCAAATGCCCGGCTTGCAAATCAACGACAAGCAAATGCCCGGCTTGCAAATCAACGACAAGCAAATGCCCGGCTTGCAAATCAACAGCATGCAAATGCCTGGCTTGCAAATCAACGGTAAGCAAATGCCCCGCTTGCAAATCGACGGCACGCAGATGCCCCGCTTGCAAATCGACGGCACGCAGATTCCTCGCTTGCAAATCGACGGCACGCAGATTCCCCGCTTGTTTGCAGGAGGTGAACGCGCGCTTATGTGGGCCACAGCGGCGCCACACCTCATGGCTGCTGAGACGTTCGAAGTGCGGCATGTTCTTCAGCAGCCACGTGGCGGTGCTGCCGCTGGGGGCGCGCCCAGCGCGCTGCATCAGCATCAGAGCCTGCTGCCTTTCGGTCTGTTTAGAAACCCCGGCCGCTCGCCATTCAAATAGACCTCGTGACATACGAGTCAAGGCTTCTGACGAAATAGAACAAGCTGCATTCCTGCAGCGCGCCAATGAATGCTCCCGCCTGAAATAAAACAAGCTGCATTCCTGCAGCGCGCCAATGAATGCTCCCGCCTAAAATAGAACAAGCTGCATTCCTGCAACGCGTTAATGGATGCTTCCGCCTGAAATAGAACAAGCTGCATTCCTGCAGCGCGCTAATAAATGCTTCCGCCTGAAATAAAACAAGCTGCATTCCTGCAACGCGCCAATGGATGCTTCCGCCTAATGGGATCAAGCTGCGTTGTAGAATTCATGATTGTTTTGCCTGAAATAATTGATGCTCAGACGGTTGGATGCTGATCGCGCGGGCGAGGGGCGGTGAGTTGCGCTCAGACGGTTGTGGATGCTGATACGCCCAGCCGGAGCAGGGGGCGGTGGGTTGCGCTCAGACGGTTGGATGCTGATCGCGCGGAGCAGGGCGGTGGGTTGCGCTCAGACGGTTGGATGCTGATTGCGCGGAGCAGGGGCGGTGGGTTGCGCTCAGACGGTTGGATGCTGATCGCGGGCAGGGGGCGGTGGGTTTAGCTCAGACGGTTGGATGCTGATCGCGCGGAGCAGGGGGCGGTGGGTTGCGCTCAGACGGTTGGATGCTGATCGCGCGGAGCAGGGGGCGGTGGGTTGCGCGCGGAAGGCGGGTCACGGAAAGGCGCGGAAATGAGAGCACGTTGGGCGCCCTCAGATGAGAGCACCAAGGCCCTATGCAGACTGGAACCTCGCGGAGAAGGGAGGGTGGCAGAAGGAGGTGTGGTGGGGCACAGGGGGCAAGATCTTTGGGGGGGCGCACAGGTCCGAGGGGCACGGCACCAATCAGCAGCGTCTGGTAAATGTGAGATCTGCTCCTCCTCCGCACCCGCGCCCTCCACACAATACATGCGCCGAAACAAAAAGAACAAAGGGCGAACTTGAGGGGCGCCATGCATCAGCGCACAAAGCGTCCGCAGGTGCAAGAAGGACGCTGCCTTTCGTACAGCATCCAGAATCAGGCACGAGCCCATCAGAGCAGATGGGAGGGACGACTCTGTGGGAGCGGGTGGGGAAGCACCCAGCGGTAGAGGCCGGTGTGGCAGCCACCACTGAAAAGGCCAGGGCAGGGTCCCCCACACGCAACGCTGCTCGAAGTGCTGCCGCAGCTTGGCCAGAGTTCAAGCTCCCACTGCCGGTTCCCCCCACCCTCCCATGCCCCACCACCATGCTTCTCAGGCAGCGCTTGAGTCAGCTGCTGGGGCCACGGCGCTGCTGACGCAGGAGGCTCGCAGGAACCCGCACAACAGGCGCGGCCCAGGTGAAAAAAGAAGGCGGCCTTCGATGGGACCCCCTGAGGGGAAACAGCGATGCGGGCGGGGGAGAGGGCTCTGACGTGGGGATCAGCGCCGGCGTCGTGAAGCCTCCGTGCGCGCCCTCGTGCGCTCTACGCAGCACCCGGGTTTCTCTCTCATAGTTCTTGATCGCAAACGACAGTGCCAAGGATATCTGCCACGTGCCTTCCCGAGGTCCAGTCACTCAGTCAGCCACACGCCGGCCACCGCCCTTGCAAGCAGCGCATGTTCTACGAGGACGGCGCAATCTCACACCATCTCGCCACGCCACAAAGCGCCGCCAGGTATCGCCAAGGATGAGCGCCGTTATACACCCAGCACCAGCACCCCCTGTGCATGCGCCCCGAGGCACCCCCTGGCCACCCCCGATGTCCTGCACTCTGGCACAACGGGTGGCCACTGCATTTGGAGCTGATGCTGGCATGCAAGTCTCCGCGGTCCTCTCCAGCCACCTGACCAAGGGTTCGTTGGTAACCGGGCACCTCCGTGCTCGTGCAAGCCCCTGGCCCCGTGCAGGAGCAAAAGTTTATTGAGCTGATGGGTATGGACAGAGAGGTGAAGGGACCCTCGGAGGGAGTCCGTGATCGGCACACCTCGTCGGCGTTCTCCGCGCGATCGAGCAGCGGACGTACAACTGCTGCCGCCACCCGTCCAGCTGCAGTACGATGCGACGCCACTGTGCCCTTCCCAACAGTACTCGCAAGCTCCAGACACACCATGGAAGTCGGCAAGTCCTAAGGTTTTCTCCCCCGACCCACACCCATACACAAAACCGCCTCAGAGTCACCTCCACGGCATGCGCTCCGGCGGCAGGCGTGCAAGGCCGGGAACTTAGTAGTCGTCCGTATATGCCATGAATGCAGTCAAACCACACGGCATGGACACCCCATGTCAAAAAATGAAAACATGCGGGCACCTAAGTGCTCCCCACAAAAATCAAGGGAAAACATAGAAGGCGGACTTCACCACCCTCTGCCTCTCCTTGCAGCAAAGGCAGACGAATCCACCCGAGCTCTCCAAGAGGCAGTGCCCGCCAGAATGGCACCACAGGGACAACCGCCTCCCAAAACCCACTTCCATCCGGCAGCCATCCCCGTTCACAGCGACGTGCCAGTACCTCACATCTGGGTCAAAGAACACGAGTCCCCGGCACGCGTAATAACCATGCGCACTGTACACGGAGAGGGAGCAAGCGTCAGACGAATCCAAGATACTCCCAAATAGCGAGCCGCAGACAAATCCCCGACGCCCTCAAAGAGGCAGTACCCGTCAGAAGGGTACCACAGGGACAGCCACATCCCATCACCCAAAGCACCCTAGTGGCCGTCCCCGTTAACAACGAGATGCCAGTACCCCACAACGTGGCTGTCGATCACCAGTCCCCGGCAGGTGAAAAAGCCTCAAGGCACTGGACATAAATACAGCCAGCCGCAGACGAATCCCCGACGCCCTCAAAGAGGCAGTACCCGTCAGAAGGGTACCACAGAGACAGCCACATCCCATCATCCAAAGCACTCCAGTGGCCGTCCCCGTTAACAACGAGATGCCAGTACCCCACAACGTGGCTACTGACCACCAGTCCCCTAGCAGGTGAAAAAGCCCCCAGGCACTCCAAACCCATGCACTGAACGGCATGAGATCGGCCAGCAAAAGCCAACCCACCATCATCCCAGTGGATGTGAGAAGCAAATCAAGAGCAGGGCGGGGCCGTGACAAGATACCACAAACACATACATATTCCCAACCCAAATGCAAAGCAGCATGGAAAGATGATACGATGTGACCGATCGTCGCCAAACAACTGTTGGTCTCTGGGTTACGGAGTAAGCGGACCCTGCTGGCATGGCCCCCAATGGCTCCCGGTCGATGGATGGGACCTGTTGGTCCATGGTTATGTCATGAATGCAGTCACACCACACAGCATGGACACCCCATGTCAAAAAAAGGAAACATGCGGGCACCTAAGTGCTCCCCACAAAATTCAAGGGAAAACACAGAAGGTGCACACCACCACCTTCTGCCTCTCCAAACCCATGCACACACACGCACTTAACGGCACGAGGTCCGCCGACAAAAGCCAACCCACCATCATCCTAATGGCAGTGAGAGGCATTCAAGAACTTTACAGCTGCACTCAGTGACAGATGAATCTACCCGACCCGCGGGACGTTTTCTGCCGGTTTGCGGCCGCCGCACGGGGAACTTGTAATCGGAAGCATCATTCCGGTACGGGGTAGAGCCAGGTCTATTTGAGACTGGTGGGAGGGGAGGGGGTGAGTGCGGGAAGAACGGGAGGAAGCAAAGGCGAGCTACCATACACGCAAGACACCTGGATACAGACTCGCTGGCGGTGCAGATGCAGAGGGGCTCGGGTGGCTCAGCGAGGCTTAGGGGGTCCCATTCTTCACTAGTGAGTTCCAGAGAATCCGGATGAGTGTCCCGAAGTGTGTGCTGAATCCTTTGATCCCCGGCGTGGGTACATAGTGCAGTCTCCTGTGGCTACGGGGTGCCAAAGGAGTCGTAAGGATAAGCAGACTCGTGACACAGTTTGACTGTCGCCGGGAACCTGATGGCGCCCTTCCTTGTATAACAACTATGTCACAACAACAATAGGATGCCTAGTTTACCAGTGTGACACTCGCATAACGCCAACCACCAAGGCGAGCTAAGCAAACCTCGAGACTCTGGGCCAATAAGTCAGACTGTTCACGTGTACCTGATACCTTGGGCGCGGACTCGACTTCGCTCTCAGGGAAAGGGCTCAGGAGCAGTGGCTGCTTGGGTTGTGGGTGTGACGAGGGGCATGCTTCCGATCACAGTCCGGGGGTCCGTCGACTGAGGGTACACGTGGCCCTCGGATAAGTGCACAGGGGTCAGAATGAGAGAGAGAAGTTGGGGCATGTAGGGCTGGCCCTGAGTCATCTTGCCCTTATCCCAACGGATGTGAGAACTTTACAGCTGTACATCAGACATATGGAGTCTACCCGACCCGGGGGACTTTTTGAGCCTTTTTCGAAAGGGCCGCATAGGGAATATATAATTGGAAGCATCATTCAGGCAAAGGGGGAGAGAGCCAGGGGAGAGACTGGTGGGCAGGGGAAGGGGTGAGTGCGGGAGGAAAGGGTGGGAGTAAGGGGAGCTACCACACACAAGATACGTGGCAACAGACATGTGACTCGGGCTGACTGTCATCGGGCCAGCCGCATCCAATCGCCCATTTCGAAACGGCGTCCGTTTCCATTAATAGAGCCTCACATCATGCCAGAGCCTCATATTTAGGTTCACGAACACCACATCCTAGTCAAAAAGGAAGTGTGGGGTAGCTGGTAGCTCATTCAGCTGTGCACTGCACTGCAGGTCCGCTGAGGAAATAATCCATGCCGGTGCTCAAGCAAGGCAAAGTCAATCAGAGGGGAAACCCAGCTGCAGCGTGCGCTGCACCGAGGTTTCCCCTATCCGTTATGCACGGCACTGGAAACAGAGTCAAACACTGAATGGCATGAGACCAGCCGACAAAAGCCAGCCCACCATCATCCCAGTGGATGTGAGAAATCAGGAGCAGGGCGGGGCCGTGACAAGATACTACCAACTCATACATATTCCCAACCCAGGTGCAAAGCAGCATGGAAAGATGATACGATGTGACCAATCATCGCCCAACAATTGTTGGTCTCTGGGTAACAAGAGTAAGCGGACCCTGCTGGCATGGCCCCCAGTGGCTCACGGTCGATGAAAGGAGTTTTTCAGTTCTATATCAGACAAATGGAATCTACCCGACCCGGGGGCGTTTTGTGCCTCGCCCGCACGGGCCGTGCCAAGATACCCCCAACTCATACATATTCCAACCCAGATGCAAAGCAGCATGGAAGGATGATCGGATGTAAGATGAAACAGAGTGACACACGCGCGGGGGAATCAATCTGCGCCAGGGGCTTGCTTAACGGGGGCGAAGAGGATCAGTGGCACGGCGGGACACACTGGGCAGTTCTGGGTTGCCTCCACGAGTGCCGCGTAGGCCCCTGGAGTTGTGCTCTGCGCCTCCGGACACCCCACAACCACCGCGGCTAATGTCAGTTTCATAAGGATCACCCAAGGCGGCTCTGACCCGCAGCCGGCAGCTCCGGCACCATGCCTGGATTGCAAACAGGGTGACGCATTTTACGCGTGAGGCGGCAGCAGGGGGTAGGGGATGAGGAGGACTTGAGGCTCGTGAGCGGCAGGAACCGGTGTTAGCTTGAGGAAGCATCGGCCGCACTGAAGCCTTACTCTGCCAGTGGGGCCTCAGAACCCACAGCTTCCAGAGTGTGATGCTCAGCGAATCCTGTCCGCAAGATGATCAGGATCCGATCAGTTCGTGCACAAGCCTGTGGCAGCCTGGCTTTGGGGCGGAAGGCGGGAAGTGGGGGTGGAGGGGCAAGCGCACCGCGCCGCTCCTCACGAGGCTGCTCCACACGGCTCGCAGCTGCTCGCCGTCGCCCACCTGCCCGGACGCACGTGTCACGTCCATCAGGATGCCGGGGCTCGGGCTAACTCGCGGGCCTGCCGTCTCCCCCCGCGTCTCCGCAGTACCCGCCCACGGCTTGAGCACGAACTGATCGGCCGCTGCCAGCACCTTCGACGTGTCCCCTGCGCAGCGAAGTCCCGGGCCACTCCGTGAGCTCCCTTCTTGGGCCGCTCCATACTGACTCCCTTGCAATCCCACTCCTTCTGTTATGCTCGTCCCAACTGAGTTGGGGATAAAAGCGGGAGGGTCACGTGGCACGCGCCTTCTCCTAAAGTACCGTCGGGACTGCAGCACTCACCCGTGCGGAGGTATCACACGGAGCAGCGCTGAGACTGCAGCACTCACCCGTGCGGAGGTATCCTCGGAGCAGCGCTGACGTTGCCCGGTATGCTTTCCCAGCTGGGAGTAATGCAGCACCTGCAAACCAATAGGAATCCTTCCCATCGTGAAGCCCTCTGCACGTCGTTGTAAGAGTCACACCACAAATAGGCCAGCTCCGAGGGCTAGGAGGGGTTGCCTGGTTAGCGCAGGCCGAGGCTGCGAGGGCTCGGGTGAAGGTGAGCTAGGATGATCACAGGCCAAGGAGCTTCAACTGGTATGGTAAGGACAGGGCCTCACCTGAATCCATCCTCTCCTCAAGGACGCCCTCCTGAAAGTCACAGCCGCCATATGGTCAATACTAGTCTCATTGCCGCACCCTAGAGGTTATAAATCGTGCCAAACGGTCGGTGCCAGCCACGTCATCACGCCTTCCCAGTCAAAGTGTCAGCGCGAGGCTCCGAAGCTGTCAGTGCCATTTGCAGCGCTGCACGGACAAGAGAGGGAGGGAGGCAGAGCTAGGTAGCGCTGTGTACGCAAGGCATGCACCGCGCGGTCCGCATGAGGGAGGCGCATGGGTGCGAAACCGCAGCGTGGGCCTCCGAGCCCCGCCTGTGGAGGGACCAGGAAGCAATTCATCCCCGATCTCAAAGATAACTGTTCGGAATTTGGCCGTGGGGGCAGCGGGGCGGGATCCGCGCACCAGAAAGCTGTGGGCATTACGCAGGCGCGCTGGGAGAGGCTGCTGAGGCTGCGCTGAGGATGGAGAGATCAGAGTCTGCATTGCAGCGGCCGCGGCTGCGCCGACGAGTCCTGAAGGAGAAGAAAGTGGAGGCTTCCGCACTGCGTCGAGAGCCGCAGCGGGCCCATGCTCCGCCGCCGCCCTGAACACCACTCCGTCCACAGCCCTCAACCTGGGCAGAGGAAGCTTGCAGAGCAGGTCACGGTGAGGCGAGGACCTCGCTTAAGTGCACTCTAGGACTTCTTCGGTTGGAATACGGCCTGGCGGCGTAGAGCCTCGGTTGAGGTCGACTTCATATTAAAAAAATTGTTGTTTTGCTGTGACCGCGCCTCTCAACGGGCAGAGGAATGTGTGGGGACCTGTGAGCCGGGCAGCTAAAAAGTGTGGCACTGAGCTGAACCCTCGCCCGTATTCCCCACTGCGGAAAACGATAGCTATGCACAACCCTACCTTCTAGCCAAAACATGGATCTTAGCTGCGTCAACAGGAGGGCTTGCGTCTGCATACAGAGCACGCAAGGCCTGGCGGCACGGGTTGGGTCAACCTTCGTACAGAAAATAGATACCCACTTGCTTCGCGGCGGAGCCGAGTACGACCCTGAAATCGCAGGCCTCACAGTCGTTCGTAAGCTTGTCGGACGCAAATTCCGAGTGATGTGACTTACTTTTCGGCTCCGGATCACTCAAGCGCGCAGGACAACGGCAAAGGTTTTTAGTGCGACTGGGTATCGCAAGTTGGTTTGCCATTTATTTCGCCGCACCCTAGGAGTCGCACAACAGAACTCTGCTGTGGGAAAGCGTCTGCACTGCCAAGGTCAGGCGATACGAAGATGAAAAGCTTTTGACCACGTGCGCTCGGACAGGGCAGAAAGTGCCAACAGGGGCGTAGCAAATCCCGCGCAGACATTCTCCGGCTAGACAGCGGAAAAGTGAAAGGACAACCAAGTTTGCAGGAAGCGACTCAAGCAGGCATACGGGAAGGGCGCGCCTCTTTCTCCGAAGATTTAACGACCTCGGCCAACTCGCTTCGATTGCCAGCAGGCACCTTTGGGCTAAAAGCTCGAAGTGCTGCCAGGAGCTTACCCCTGAGATGTGCGTGGCCTCACGCTCAGCGCCTCGTGACAGGCGATTTTTTGTCGGGGCTACCCTCAAAGATAAGGGAAAACAATGCTCACCGCACAAACATGGGACAATCATTATTCTCATCGTAGTGAAGACAATGAAAAAACGGTGATCGGGCAGGGGAATGTGATATTTCTTTGGGCCGACGTTCAATGAGGAGAAAGCAAAGTAACTGCGGTGAGCCTACTATGATCTTTTTTTGCTAATGGAAGTGTTCACTGTGTTCACTGTGTTCACACCTGTTCGGAAGCTGAGGGAGTGGGCCCTTCATTGAAGAACTGCTACTGCTTTTGTCACTAAGAGACTATCCACTGCTACTTCAGCGTTCTGGAATTGATACGCTACAAGTCAAGTTCCCTGACTTACGAGACGCGCGTTATATGCCACCAACGACCAGTGCCGACGCTATCTTTCGTGCAGCGGCGTCGATTCCACGAAAGCAGGATTGGCTTGTTCCATATTTTCCCAAGCTCCTACTTCCACTTGCTCTTCACGATCGCAGTCGCATATCACATGGAACAACACACACAACAGCGTCACTTGCGTAGAAACAGAATTTTAACCGAGAAGGCATGTGGCTAAATTCTCAGAATATGTTTCTCCACGGTCTTCCCCCTCGCGTGACCGGGGCGGACGATTTCCCTCGATTTCTTTTACTTTCAAGCAGTGAGTGAATTCTAGCACCAGTCGTTCTCCGCCTGCTTCACAAAAAATGCTCGGGTAACATTTTACAACCGTTCCAGTGTTTCCATCGCGTACAAGAAACGATCTTTTCGTTTCAGGTTTTACGTTTTAGCAGCGTTTTAGCACCTCTCTCTCTCAAGATCTCTCTCTCGTCTGGTTCGCTTGTGTCACTATTCGATATCATACGATAGCATCGAGCATCAGCATCAGCATCGAGCATGGATAACTACAGTACTATTATAGTAGGTGTTAGTCACAATTATTTGATCGGTCGACTAAAATAATTAAATAATGCTTCAGTGACTAATTTACAAATAATTCAGGGGCCGATTAATAATTCCGCAATAGGCTTGTATGATCAATGATGATTTTAGAGATGGTCATACAGTGCGTGCTCGTATATAAGAATATCGGAAAATCGGGGTTGGACCGAATATTCTTAGCAAATTTCTATACTTAAGCACATCACGCCCATATATAAGCACATAACACTCGTCTAAGAATTCCGGTCGGATATTCTTATGAGACATTATTCTTACAACTGACGTGAGACAAATTAAGTTTTCGTGGTGAAAAGAAAAAGTGCTCTTGACATCTCAGCGTGAACTAACTACACGGGTAGTAGTAACTTGAAGGACTTCGAGTTTGCATTCACCCCAGGTACTGCAAGCTATTCCAGATGCCTGTGGATTTCATCACTTCGCAGGCATCTGGCATGCGCATCGCTCTTATCATAGCGATGGCCCTTTCGTTGGGCATGGTCCAAGCCGGAAGCGACAAAACCTCCGACACAAGCGCGAATAGTGGTGACCCGGTGCGTATTCACTGACAAGGGACCTCCCGGCTATGAAGCATAAAGCTTCTCGATCAGATATCAGGACCAGGATCGAAATACTCTGCGGCATAGTCCGCACGTTGGAACAGTGGGGTGTTGGTTTCCCGAAAAAGAATCCTTCCCGAAACCTGGCAAACCTCGGCAAAATACCCTTGCTGGAATCGCCCCCTCTTGATTTTAGGCATTTGAAACACCAAGAAGATAGATTGCATGTGATCCTGTTACTTGCATGACGTCTCGAAGGATTTGTACGACAGGTACAGTTTCGGGTCGGGTCGGTAATGTGGCAGCAATTTAGTGACCCAGCTTCAAAGGTGCAGACTATCTTCCGGATGCATCTTCTATGTCATTTTGAATTCTTTTAGAACCTCAGTTGAAACGCTTATGCAGTCATTTATCGCAGTTATCGAGATTTCGTGCCCATGTTTTTAAGCACTCACTCAACCCCCGGAACACTGTCTAACGTTGAGGACTCGTTTGAAGTTGTGACCAATCAGAAACCTTTAAGATGCCTCTGGTGCTTCTAGGTGTTTTGAGGTGTCTCATGCCCGGTTGGCGACTCCTATATACTCATAAGCCAGCACGTCATTTCATATTGGTTTGTGCATGTTGGATAACGTACGTTTCCGCGTTTCAAATACGATAGCTCTAATGTGTACGGCGCCTGGTCCTTGAACGCCCCTCGAGAAACTGATCTCAAAATACGATTCCGTGCCCTTTTGCAGATGACCTACTATCACAACACGGAGAGCGGGAAGGTGCAGTGGGAGGACCCACGAGATCCCTTGAGCGGCAGAGGGTATTCGTATTCTTCCGCGGGAAGCGGGAAGGCCGGCGAGGTGTTTCCTGCACCCGCGCACTTCCCGCTTAGACCTTGTTAAGAAGCTGGCTCCCGAAGTTCGTGCTTAAAAACTTTTCCACCTGAAACCCCAGCTTGCAGACTTCACCGCATGCGCCTCATACGACCCGTGGGCTAGAGCCTGAGCAGTCCATTCGTCACGTTCCAGCCGTTGTCATGGAGCGGGAGCTTATTTTGCCATCCAAGAGTGGCAAATGTTCTGTCTATTTAAGCAAATTAAATAGCTCAAGCCTTCTCTTCAGTCGTAGTTGCCGTGTACAACACCGTCTCTTCCGGTACACCTCCTGAATATAGGTGCCTCCGCGTAATAGTATGTAACTGTATTGCGGGATACCGGGAGTTTCTTCGCAATCCAGGCACGGCCGGAAGACCCTGAAGCTGCTGCTGAAACTAAAACTGTCCAACTCCAAATCCTATTCACAATATTCGTTCTCGTCGTGTCAGCCAGTGCCGGGCGCATCTACTACCTGAAGACCAACTTTCCAGTGCGCCCCCGCTGTGTCCGTCACGCTTCTAGAATGCACGGGGTGCCTGATCAAAGCCCGAGAGCTGGGTTCTTGATCTTTCTAGAACGAAGGCGTCTGACCCTGCTTGGAAACGGTTGGCAAGCACAAAGCATGCCGTTTAGGGTGCCAAGGCCTTGCGGGCTCAGCAGAGGCTCAATCTACCGAGAGTTCCCCATTTTTCTTGCAGCCTAGTGACTTCTCCGGACTGCCTTTGTTAACAGGAGATGTTGAATCCCACCAAAAAGCGCAAAGAGAGGGCCAAAGGTTGGGGGAAATACAAAGGCCCTCGAGGATCTAATAAAATGAGCCAGGATGGCAAAGGTGGAAGATCTGCCAACTCTTGATGAAGAATAAATTTAGGGGAGCACACTCAGTAGTAGTTTTGTTTTGTGTACTGTGCACTTACTAGTCGCTTTGCAACCCTCGTATCAGAGCGAGGTGGAAAGAGAGGACGCATTGTCTATTGCGAAATTATGGCAATGGTTACACTTTTCGATCGTAAGAAAGATTAATTTTGTTGCTTGCTTGATATCGGTATTCTTTCACTCTCAGGCGAATCAGTGTAGTAAAACGCAATTTCCCGTGACTTTGGAAGCCGACCATACTACATAAACACTTACTTCTATGAAAAATGCACGGTATCGAGAAACAGGTCTTTCGATGAATACCAGTCCTACCTGTTTTAAGATTGATAGAAAGTATTGAAATGTAGCAACAAATCTGTTCCAGTCTTGCGTTACTCCGATAGTTGGTCGTGGCGTCACGGACTCACGGTGTTACTACCCTAAGCCGAGAGACACGACGACTTGATCTAGTTTGCGTGTTGATATTTTGTTCAACGTGGGGATGAGAACTCAAAATCATCTTGGGAGATTTAGGGTCTAGTAGCGCGAAATTGGGATTGCAAGAGAGAGGGTTATTTTTTTAGGATACCTCATTGCGTCGTCGTCATGGGTGCCCGGAACCTCACTGAGCAATGTCAATCGCGATAAACAACATCAGCGAACTCACTTGAATCAAATAGCCAACACTTTACCTTAATTCAAGTTCACCACCACAACGGCCGAGTCGCCCCGCCGATCCAGTGCATATGATGCGCTGAATGAACCGATGACGATCCTCAACCTTGCCGCCGCCTAGGTTGTCTACATGCGAACGAATACCGCGCCAATGTCCGATGACAGACGAGTTCGGTCATGCGATCAGCAGATTACGCTAGCAGGGAATGCCCGTGTAAATCGATATCGATCAGAAGGGTTGCGGTGAAATGATCGATTGCTGTGTATACAAAACATCACCTGAGCTGTTAATTCGGAACGCGGGTCGCGGGCACATGACGCGTCGGTTTATACGGCTACGTTAGTAGAGGGATATATCCTGGTGAGCCAGAATGCAATGTCGTACCGTTCACTTGTTGAGTGTGTAAAAAGTGTTGTAATAAATAGTGAGAGATAACTTAAAACCTAAACCCGCTCGGTCGGTCGGTCACGCACTGCACCCGCCTATTACTACAGCTATGTCACCACGGTCCGTATGGACACACTAGACACATGGAGATCGCACATCACCACGAAACGCCAAAAATGCGGACGATAAGGGTTTGGGTTTATAATCCCAATGTTAGTATTGCATTTAGATTCAAAGTATAACCTATTTTTATGTTGAGGAAACCGATGGTGACCTCGAATTTCATCGGTTCTCATTGTTAGGGGTTTTACAGTTGCCTGAAATCCCCCTATAAATTGCTGGATGTGACACACCGACAGTTTGTCGCGGTGAAATAATGTGTCGCGGTGAGATGATATGTTGATGGGAATCACAAATCCAGTCGACTCGAGGGAAAAGATGCCGAGACCGGGTTCGAGCCCGAGACCTCACTGTCACTAGTCGTGCGCTCTATCCACTGAGCTATATCGGCTTATTGATGACGATGAGAGATGGTGGTGGCGTAGTATGGTGTGAGCGACGGATATGTGATCCCCAGACTGTGACACGTAGGCGGCGAAGAGTGAAACACGAAGGATACAACTTTTCCCCCAATCTGCCGTTGCGGTGCGCTCTCTGTTGGGGCATCGCGCGGCTATGGGCGGCGCGACTGTTGGGGGCGTGCGGCCTGGGCGGCACGATTGTATCCGTCATGATATGTCGCGGTGAAATAATGTGTCGCGGTGAGATGATATGTCGCGGTGAAATAATGTGTCGCGGTGAAATAATGTGGTTACATCTAAAACAGGTTATTACATTTAAACAGGTTATTACATTTGAAACAGGTTATTACATTTGAAACAGGTTATTTCATTTGCAACAGGTTATTACATTTCCAGCGAGGGTTATTACGTTGAAAACAGGTTAATACATTTGCAAAACAGCAAACCCACTTTCTACTACTCGTGCAAATAATGAAATATGCAAACACAGTTACACCGGAGGACGGCTACTCGGGTGCATTCAATGTCATACGTATATTCATATTTAGGGCTTACAACTTTTTTTCCGACGATATTCGACGATTTTCGACGATTTTGAGGGAAAGATTTTGATCGATGAGGGTCCAACTTTAAAATTTTGATCTGGGGGGTGATATTTTCCCAACGGACCCCCTATATTTTTCGAATTTTTGACATTTTTTGTGCTGAATTTTCACCTATATTTTGAATAAAATTTTGAAAAAATCTTGGTCGGGCCAACCCTGCTCCCCCCTTGCTATAAATCCTCCGCGGAAGCTCATAAGACCCGAACCACGAGAGTTGGCTGCATTTCGAACCTCCCCACCTACCTCCCCCACCACCCCAAAAGTATTATTCCGCCACTCTTCTCTTGTGTTGGGACACCTCGCACGCACGAATCGAAGCGGTTCGCTCGCCACCCTGTTCCGTCAGCGCAACCATGCTCGGGCCACCCCCCTCCAGTGCCCCCACCTACCACAGTCTACTACAACAACCTTTTGCACTAGAATTAGAATTAGGGGTGTCCCACCAATTCTGGAGGGTGGACCGTCATACCGTTAAGAGTTAGAGTTAAGAGTTTTCTAATCAGCTGCGGCTACATAGCCCAGCTTGCATGACACATATGACACATATGTGAATGGAACCCGGCCGGTGCACTGCGTGTGGAATTACAAAAATAATAATACGACAAATCCAGAAGTGCCACAACCAAGGACTCCCGCCAGACAAGAATCAGGGTCCCACGACCCGACTGCTGACCCCAGCCTTCTGCATGCGGGCACACGCCCCTCGTGCCAAAGGACTGAGGCCTGCAAATAACATCATTACCCTAAAGAGTACAGACTATGGACCTAAAATGCTATGCTAGGGCTGAAACCCTCAAAAAGCATAATTACCCGCTCCAGCTCAGAGTCAGGCAAGACAGCAATAGCAAAGCCGTCACCTAGCAAAGCCTACTGAACAGTGCCTAGATGAGAAGCAGCATGAGGTAGCTTCGCAGCCCCCCACCGAAGGATCACTATAGCTACCTCTCATCACAGCGGTCGGCACTGAACAGGCACAGGTCCTAGTCTCCTCTACCTACACTCTAATGAGCCGACTGCCCCTCTGCGGGCCGGATCTGCACGGCCTCCAGCTCAGAGCCCAGCTGCTCCAGGTCCTCCAAGTCCTGCAGCTCCTGCACTGAAAGCGGCCTCTCCTCATCCGTACCTGAATCACAAGGGAGGGCGGGTGGGAAAGTCCACACAAGTCCACAGTAACACGGCAAGAGGCCCTCTCAGTCCGTAGCTGGCCTCTTATGCCTCCGACTGATCAGAAAACCTCAGTTTTCAGATCTGCTCCGGATGACAGTCATACTGCCTGTCATCCTACACTGATCAGAAAACCATCAGTTTTCTAATCAGCTGCGGCTACATAGCCCAGCTTGCATGACACATATGACACATATGTGAATGGAACCCGGCCGGTGCAAGCACACAAAGATCACCACAAAGCAGTGCACATGTAATGCATGACAACAACAAGCAATCGGACAAGAAAGGCCGCCTACTCTGCTGAGCATGGGGCATGCTTCTGGACACCGCCAGCCTGCGGTTGAGGTTGGTAGCTTTGTAGGTGGCCGCAGCCGCCGACGAGCTCCAGCCACCGTACTGATTGAACTCGAAATCAGTAACCTGGTCAGCCGCAGCCACCGCCGTAGCCCCACCAGACCGCAGGGACTGGGTCCCATACAGCTGCCTCAGAGCATCGGGGTCCAAGCCAGAAGCCTCACCCAGCATCCTGAACAGGTACCTCCTCAGCTGAGGATAGTCCAGCCTCTTCCCCGTCAGGCAGTCAGCCGACGGGTCCCGCTGAAACCGCCTGCCATCAATCTGCTGAAACAGGGGCTCGTCGGGCTGCACTCCCCGTGCAATCTGAGTGTCAACCCACCTCTGACTGACCTCCACTGGGCACAAAGGCTGCCCCTCCGCCGCTCGGGCAACCTCCACCAGCTGACCATACCTGTACTTGTCCGTCTTCCGCTTCTCGAGGAAGGTGGTCATGTGGGTCTCACAGAACTTCATATCCCGCAGTCTCACCTTCTCCGCACAGTCATACCGCCAGAAGCCTGTCCACATGTCCAAACCCAGTGTAGCAAACATCTGCCGAGTGACACCTCCCAGCATCAACCAGCAACGAGCACCACTCTGTACAAATGCAAACTCCAGCGGCTCCTTCCTGTTGAGCCGCCTGTCCCCCAGCCTCCTGTGAGCTGCCTCCCGCACCGCGGCCACCAGCCGATGAGAGGTGGGGTTCCGGTCTGCCGGGACCAGAGCCAAATCATGAGCAGTGAAAACCATAGCCGAAGCGGTCTTCACCACAGAGAAGGTCCTGGCCGCATTGGCTATGTACTGCAAGTACATAGCCACCGTGACCGGGTCGGCAGGAACAGGCACCCTAGGTGGGTCACGGTCCTGACAGAAAGCCTGGTACCGTACGAACACCCGAGAGTAGCCCCGCATGGTGCTAGCCTCACGGGTGCCAGACACCGCCAACAGCATGTCTGCCCGCAGCTGCATCTCCAGCGGGTCCGTCACGGAGAACTGCAGGCCAGCCCACTGCTCCCCAGTGCCTATGATGCCTGCATGAAGGGCAGCCCCCATCTCATACCCCTACCCCAGTCACAAGCCATGCAACCCCCCAAGGTACAGCGGGGACCAGGGCCTGCAGGCTCCCTCTCATCGAAGGAGACCCGCAAGAGGAGGACCCGAAAGTCAGGCAAGCCCACACCCCCTTCATTGGCCCTTCCGAGGCCAGGGAGGAAGGTGTCCGCTGAGGGCTGGAGCTCCGTCCACTGCACCACACAGTCTGCTAAGTGAACCCCGTCGGGACACAGCAAGACCCACCACGGCTGGAAAGTCCAGACCGGGGCCACAATGGAGGCTGCAGCCCTCTCAGCCTGCAGAAACAGCAGGAGCCTCCCGATCATCCGGAAAGGCGGGTTGCACCAGTTGACGTGCTTCCGCCAGTCCGTCTGACCGAAAGTGTCAACCCCCGACGTACCTGGACAGTGCCAAGCACTGTTGAAGGAGGGGGCACCTGCACTGTCAAAAACAAGACAATTCTTGTCAGTTGCAAACCTGTCCCGGGTGTGCCTCCACCCCCCGGCAATCCATGGGTCAGCCCACCGAAAGATTGCCGGGTTGACCATCCAGTCATCATGGTCTCTGATCTTGGACAGGGCATCAGCCCGGGCCTCAAACTCCCTGGGCATCCAAAGGGAGGACAAAACCACCCCGTGGTCAGCACAGAAATCATGCACCGCTAAAGCCAACTCCTGAAGCTCCTGATGCCTGCTGCCAGACTCAATGACAAAATGCACAGCCTGGTTGTCACAAATGACAAGCACCCTCTTCCCTCTCAGCCTGCCAGCCACATCAAATGCTCGGAGAGAGTCAAAAATGCCCCTGAGCTCCCTGAGAGTGGATGACTTCAGTCTGTCCGACATGGTCAGATAACTGTGGCCAAGCAGCTCAGGTCCCCCAAAGGACTGCTCCAGCCAGGAACCCCATGCCACCTCAGAGGTGTCCGCATGGACTGTCTCCAGCTGAAGCCCCGCCCCCCTGGGCTCCCAGATGCCTCTCTGATGCCTACGAAAGCCGTCTGTCAGCCAAAACTCAAGCTCTGTCCGAAGAGCATCAGTACCCGGGACATGAGAAGCCCACGAGCCCCAAGTCAGGGTGTCAGCTATGAGTACCGCAGCCGCCCTAGCATACAGTCTGGTGACACCCCCTAGCACAAACCACTGAGCATTGACCAAGCCTGCAAACTTGGCTACAAGCCTCAGAGGCAGCCTATGAAACAGCCTCAACAAATCTGACACACAAGCACGGATCTTGTTCAGAGCCTTCTCAGGCACGAACAAGACCCCCCCCTCCAGGTCTATGCCTATGCCAATATGCACAAGGGCACGTGTGAAAAACAGCTGAGACTTAAGCTCAGACACGAGCCAGCCCGCCTCCCGCACGTCCCGCATAATACGGGACAGTACAGCCAAAGCCGAGGGGTCCGTGAGAGTGGGAGCCCTCACAGCAAAAGCAAAATCGTCCACGTAGGGGTGCACACGGAATCCGAGACCCCGCCACTTACCTACGAGCTCCTTGTTAATCTTCGTAAACACCCAGCAAGCTGGGGCTAGACCAAAAGGCAGCACACAAAACTCAAAGAATCTACCCTGCCACTCAACAGCAACATAGGTACGAGACATCTCGTGAAGGTCAACGTGGTAGTACCCCGACTTATAGTCGAAGTAAAACAACCCATCATCCTTCCTAAGCAGGTCTACAAAAGGCTGGAGGTGCTCATACTTGAACTTAGGAAAGATCAAGAAAGCATTGAGCCACTTACCGTTGAAGATCAGCCGTAATTTGTCCCGAGAGTCGTCCACCATTAAAGGTAGGACAACCCGCGGCTTCCTCGAGACTTCTCTCAAGGCGCCCATAAGGACACACTCCTGCACAGCGTCAGTAACAAAGGCGGTATGCCTAACAGCAGACACGTGGTTAGGCAAGTGCACTCGGGGCGGAGCCCTGCCATCCTTAAACTTCAAGTTAAATCCTCTCTCAATCCAAGACATAACGTACGAAGAGCGGACAAAGGTTCGCCAAAAGGAGGCTCGCTCCCTAAGTCTTCCCGCAACACGGGGCACAGGAACGTCCTGTTCACACAAAGGTATGGCCTCGCCAATCTCTTCCTCAGACAATTCAAGACCTGAAACACAAGGAAACAACAGCCCGCGGGCCAAAAGTTCATTACAATTTAGGGTTTCGTCCCCAAAAGTTACATTTAAGTTGGGCATTCCACCTCAACTGCAAAGCATTCCGCTAAGCTCATTGTACTAGCCTTCGTGGCTCTACATTCTTTACAATTCAACGATCCGAGCCTCTGCCACGGCCTCTGCCGGCTGGGCGCGGTTGCGAGCATTGGTTTTGGTGGTGCCCCCATTCATTACAATTCCAGCATTGGAGCTGGCTGCCACGCCCTGCCTGAACAGGCGGCGGTGGCGGAGGCGCTCCAGGAGCAGTCGGACGAGACACAGCAAAGGCACCCCTGCCTAGGCCCTTCGTCCGCCCCTTGGCAGCCGCAGCTTGCGAAGCGTGCAATTTCTCTGCCTTTACTTCTTTTTCAGCCTTGCGCATTAGCTTTTCGTCTTCCTCATCGTCAGCGTACGACTTACGTTCAAGTTTCTCGCAGATTTTCCAGCCCACTTCAGGGCCTTTGTCCGAAACCAAGGCCAAAATTTTTGCGCGCGCCTTGGCGCGTGCCACACCTTTTTCCGCTGTCTCAGACAAGAATTCAAGAGCAAGAGTGACGGTCTCAGGCAGCTCCACACCTTCCAATTCCTTCTTGGCGTCATTAAGCGCCAACTGAGACGCTGAGTGTGCCACGAAGTGGTGCTGGGTCTCTAAAAACTGTTTGCGGAGTCCTTTGTCCTTGCCATCATCGTTGCGAGTCAACTCAAGGCGATCGGACCCTGGAAGCTGAGTGAGGTCTACTGCTGCTTCCCACGGACGCTTACGGTCTCCTGAGGCTACTTGTGACAGTCCCTTAAGCTCAGCCAGTCGGGCAGTCGCTCTCTCCATTTGTCGCATCAACTTCATTTGCGGTTGCGAGAGGTCCTCTCCATCTTGGAAAGCGGCAAAAGCGGTCGCGTACGCCGGTTGCGCGTGCAAATCATCAATTCGTCTTTGACACAAAATTGGGTCGGTGAACCACTCCATAATCAATATACGAATACTACTGAAAGTATGTGCGCACTGAAAAGCTTACGGTGTTACAGAACTGCAAAAACGGACACAAACTGCAAAAACGGACAGCAAACTGTAAAAGCCGACACAGTCGATGAAAGTCCACACAAGTCCACAGTAACACGGCAAGAGGCCCTCTCAGTCCGTAGCTGGCCTCTTATGCCTCCGACTGATCAGAAAACCTCAGTTTTCAGATCTGCTCCGGATGACAGTCATACTGCCTGTCATCCTACACTGATCAGAAAACCATCAGTTAGAGTAGGTGTCATACATCTTACCGCATTAATTCGGGTTAGGGTTTATTGTCATGCATGCAATGAAGTGCAGAGGAGCCGAATGTAGAGTATAAAGCTAAAGCTTTCATAGTAGATAGTTGTGTGGAACGACAAGTCGCACGTTCGGGTTCTCTGCTATCGGCACGCTTTGATAACCCTGTGCGCTTCCTTGCCTCGGTAATGCGTGGCAAAAGCGTTATACTTGGCTTTCAAGAAAGCTGGTTGAGGTCATTCGTATTCATCTTTCTTCTGGGCAACGCTGTGAGGTACGCATACACAGATTAGTTGCAGGGGTGGTATCCCAGTGCTGGTATTCGAGAGATCTAGTAGACACGTGATGTGCCTCAATTTTGCTCACAAAGGTTTTGTTTGCGCTTGTGCAGGATAGCGTCCGCCGTTAAGATATTCATATATCCGGACATTCCTACGCATCTGACCCAAGGATGCCATTGGGACACTTGCCACATCTTCCAGAGGCGTTTGTTAGAGAGCCCCTTCCTCACGGACAATCCGGACGAAGCTGATTACTTCTATATCCCACACCCGGCTCCGTTCAAGTCCGAATCTGGTAGGTACCCGCGCCTGCGCCCACTTGAATAGCAGCGTGTTTCGGCGTCTATTCCTGAGGACCAAGGCGAGCTTTAGCCGCATTGCCACAGTTCTAAAGCGCAACACCTCGCTTACGGCGATCAAAGAGGCCTTCTCTGTTTTTCTTCTTTTGGTCAACTTGGCTCACCAAAGCAGTCGGGACCGCCTGCAGCTCTGCTGGAGCTTCTTGAATACGTCAAAACGCACTGGCCATACTGGAATCGACACGTGGAGGCAGGCCTGGCCAGGTACCATATTTCTCGGGATCCTTGGAGGAATGGCTGCAAAAGCCCATCAGGCAATGTCTTACGCCGACGGAATGTAACCTGCCATGCTATTTGCAGGGAGAGGGCGCGCTTTGAGGGTGTGGGCCTATGGCAGGCACCTGATTAGTTTTCCCTGCGAACACGGTCCGGGAGACTGCGCGTTTGACCGTCCGATCGGGGTATGCCTCCACGTTTCCTCTGCGCAAAGCTTCTCTGCATGCTTGCGACCTTTTTACAACCTGTTTACAACATCAGAAAAGCTGGCATGAAGTCATGCAGTTCTTTATACTGTGCACCTCAGCCCTGCAACTTCCCTCCTCCCCTCCCTCCCTCAATCGCTTATGCTACTTCCTAGGGGTGTTCAGGAAGTATGCACTTCCTGCCTTCTGACTACGGTCTTTTCTTTTCATCGGAGAGTTGTATGTATTCGAGACTTGTTAGAAACTACTTTAGGCGAGTACGATCTGTTTGTACAAGTTGGCCCGGACTGCGACTTCTCATCATCCATCGATTCTGCACACGTCTTCGAAACCACAAGTGTGCGTCTCCTATCGCTGCGCTCTACTCTATCTCATCTCCATCAAGATGAAGCCAACAAGTGGAAGGCCCAAGAACATACGTTGCAGTTCAGCAGCGCGGCTATCTTGTGATCTGCCTGAAGAATTCCCCAACCCATGCCTGTAGGCCAGATAATTCTGTGTCATTTTGGCGGGTGGGGGCTTCAGCTGGGAAGACTGCCGCCGGACCTGAACCCAGCTTCGCCCTCACGCACCCTCATCCACCTCACGCTGAACTCTATCCGTGACGGCGCGGACATGGGGCAAGACAGCTGCGCATTTTCTTGCTTTCAAAAGGGCAAGGACATCCAGCTTTCCACACCGCAGGTGCATATGGGGGAGGTGGCGATTCATACAAACCGGCGCACCTTGGATTAATTGACGATCCGTAATGTCCATGAAAACCCTGCGAGCGAGCGCGTGACATGGCGCCGCGTCGCTTCACCTGCCCCATGCAGAAGCCAGCTTTGCGGAAAGCGGCCGGGCGCCACCTGTCGATCTACCGTTTCCAGCATTCTACTTTACATTCTGTGTTGGCCTGCCGTGTTCGCTTTAGACCTGTCTGTTGTCCGAGTTGTCTTCGGGGTCTCAGTGCCCGTGTGCGCGGCCGACCGCTCTGAGTACGGGTGTTCTGGGGAGGGGGGGCCGCAGAAGCACCTGTGCGGGGTCTGAGTATGGGTGTTCTGGGGAGGGGGCGCCGCAGAAGCACCTGTGCGGGCTCTGAGTACGGGGGTTCTGGGGAGGGGGCGCCGCAGAAGCACCTGTGCGGGCCTCTCTGCGGCTTCACACAGGTGCCCTCCCCCCTCTCCATGTCTTCTCCCATCACGCTTAACGCGGGTTGGCAGGCTCTTCAGATTTGCAGCAGTTGTATGCAGCACTGGCATCCAACGGCCGTGCTCCGTCGCTTCCGCCTTCCACCGTCCTATCCTGTCCACACTGCTGGCTGTCATCTCAGGAAAAGACAGCGAAAGACGGAGCGCGGTATTGGGGTGTTATTGGGGCGTTATTGGGGCGTTATTGGGGCAGGAGCATCTTGAGAAGAACTCGGTGTGGAGCGCTCCTGGACGCAAGCTTGAGTTTGAACGCCGCAAGGTGAAGCACCAGCGCCCCTTCGCCTTCTGTCTGCTTGCCGCCACCGCCGCTTGTCACTGGCGTCCCACCACAGCATCATTATCAACAATCTGTGGCATCCGCTGTCATCGACTCCCTCGTGCCAGCTTGCTAATATGCGGCGTCTGGCGTGAGGCGTCTGGCGTGAGGCGTCTG
>LGRX02010741.1:28123-51268 GCA_001247695.2 Cymbomonas tetramitiformis
GAGGCGTCTCGCGTGAGGCGTCTCGCGCGAGGTGTTTGGCGCGAGGCTTCAGCGGCTAGCGGTTGCAGATTGGCTGACAACAGCATTAGTCAGTTTTGCAACTCAGGGGAAAGTCGACCCGTAAGCGTGCTGCAGTCCTCCTCAGGGTCTTTATACCTGTCAGGGGGGGTTCATCGGGGTGACAATGGGAAGGGCTCTGAGGGGTTCGAAGGTGCGGAGTTAGGGGCGTCAGATGCGACCCAACTTTTTTGGGAGATCGAACTTGTTCTTCTTTGCTGGTGCCATCGATGTGAACAAAGCCAAGCCTGAGTTCAGCAGTGGGGACCCGACAGGTGCTCGACAGCCACCCCAGCTGCATCTGGCTGCCACGCAGCTGCCCTGTTTGGAGCCGCCTTAGTATAACCCTAAAACCCCTGTTTAAGCTTTTTGGAGAAGAGGACATTGGTGAGCTTAGACTGCCCGTCAGATCTCAAGGGAGTTCGGTCGACTCTACAGGGGGCTTTTGGATTGGGTTTTAAGGCGGTTTTAAATGGCTGAACCGGGGGGTCTGATGGGCCTTAAATGGGGAAAGGGGATTGGCGGGCTCAAACGAGGATTTGATTGGATCTGAAGGGGGTTTGATTGGCTATAAAGGAGCATTTGATTGGCTCAAGGGCGGGAGGGAGGGCTCGATGGGCTCTGAAGGGGGTTTGATCGCCTTCTAAAAGAGGGTTTGATTGGCTCTAAATAGCTGTAAAGGGAAAAGGAGTGAGGTTTGATTAGGCCCAAAATGGGAGGCAAGACTGGCCCTAAGCAAGAATCGGATTGGCTCTAAGGGGTAGGGGGTCTGCTTGGCTCTAAAGGGGGATTTGGTCGGTGTTTGATTGGCTCTGAAGGGGCGCCTGCTTGGCTCTAAATATGGAAGGTTTGAACGCTTCTATGAAAGAGGGTCTAATTGGCTCTAAGAGAGAGGGTTGAATTGTGTTGGAATTCAGCGGTGGGTAGTTTGCAACAAGCGAGCGTAAACTTTCATTCACAAATGATAAAGCAGTTCGCAGCTTGAAACGCCGCGAACTCTAGCGCCCAATCATTACTGATTGGGCGAACTAAGTGAAAGTTCGCGAACTTGAGGTCTACGTGTCACTGTCAGTTCATACCGACCGCAGTGACACGCCTGAGATGGGCCGATGAACTGTTACGCAGTTGCCGATGATCATCTATGATCCAACGGCTGCGATTAGTTCAGCAGATCTACAGATCTAGATCTAAGGGTTTCTTAGGGTTTCTTCAGGGTTTGAGCATTCTGACTGCTGTACAAGGCCTAGACAGTCGTGCTTTACACCAAACTGATCAGCAGGCACTGCAGATTCCAATACTCCTTCTAAAGGGTGACTGTCTAGCTATCGCATTGCCAGTTCTTGGGAATGGTGCCCCTTCAGTCAGCTACACCCAGTTCTAGGGATGGTGCCCCTTCAGCTCCAGTGATATGGGATGGTGCCCCCTTCCAGCTCCAGTGATATGGGGATGGTGCCCCTTCAGCTCCAGTGATATGGGATGGTGCCCCCTTCCAGCTCAGTGATATGGGGATGGTGCCCCCTTCCAGCTCCAGTGATATGGGGATGGTGCCCCTCCAGCTTCAGTGATGGGGATGGTGCCCCCCCAGCTCCAGTGATATGGGGATGGTGCCCCCTCCAGCTCAGTGATATGGGGATGGTGCCCCCTCCAGCTCCAGTGATATGGGGATGGTGCCCCTCCAGCTCTCCATTAGCACACAATGGCATTGCTGTGGTAGGTTGTCAAGATATCCACCCCCCCCCGGCACCGCAGTGGTCCCGAGTACAAACTCGTGGTCCAAGGTGTCTTGATAATCCAAGCTGACTCTGCACCACCGTGAAAGTCTCACAAGCCTCGGGATCATCATCCTCGTTGAACACCTCCATAGAGTTGAAGATGTGCTTGGTGGCACCACAATCCAGAACAGCGCTCTTGCCCATAGTGGAGCGGGGCGTAGCAGGACCAGGATTCACCACCCCTCCGGCCACCTCAGCACAGCGAGCACCATCACCAGAAGGCACAGTGTCCGCAGAGTCCAACACTCCGTCCACCACAGAATAGTTGTTGGATAGGGTGAGTCCAGATAATGGAGGGTCACCTGAGGCAGATTTACCAGAGCCACTCCCAAAGACCAGGTGGAACAGAGTCACGGGGACATCAGAGAAGGCAGAAGTCACCGAAGTAGGGAGAGTGTGCTTATTGTCCCAGCGACATGCAGCCTCACGGAGAGCAAATAAAGCCTCACCGGTGTCCTCCACGCCAGGGTGTAAGTCAGATTACCCAGCCTCACGGAGAGCAAATAAAGCCTCACCGGTGTCCTCCAGGCCAGAGTGTAAGTCAGATTGCCCAGCCACAGCACCTAGATACCGTTCAGTACTCGCAGCATTACCAGCGTGCACAGCAGCATCGCGCGGCGCAATAATAGTATCATAATGAGAACTGACATGGTCCACCAGCACTTCAGCCGTAGGGAGTGCGTCAGTCATAAATTTGGTTTTGAGCAGCATATAGTCAGGGTGCAATTTTACAAGAGACATAGCAGTGTAGATAGTCTCAACCGTCTCTAGGTAGAGAGGTTTACCAGAAGGCATGACTTTGGTAATTGCAGAGTACTCTAGTATACGCCGAAGAGTCTCCCTCCCGTCCAGAAATGATTGAAGGAGAGGTGCCAGAGTCACAAGTTAACCGGCTTGCGAAAAGAGCTTATTCACCTGCGTGATGAAATGTACCACACTGGTGTTGCGTCGCAATTTGACAAGAGCTTGCCAGGCTGCGTAAGCGTCAGAGGTTGGATCAAAGCCGTGAACAATACAGTTCACAGTCTTGGTAGTAACACGACATAGAAAGTCGTAAAACAGTTGATTCGCCGTCTCGAGATAGAGCGGGTCTTCTTTCATCAAACTCACAGGAGTTGTTTCCGAAAGTAGCAGTGCCAGAGCAGGGTGGCGCAAAGAAGGACGAATTTTCACTAGCCACTCATGCCAAACGCCTTCGTGTTCAGCCACCTTTACCAGAGAAGTATGAGTCAGCGGAAAGTCCTTTCGATATTTCAGAAAGTGTCGGTAGTGGTCGCCTCCCACCAGAGAGAGACATTCTAGGCAGGTCCTAAGGGACAGCGGAGCGTTGGTTAAATTGCTGTTGCGCAGCTAGACTCTTAACCATTTTTGTAAGTGCCAGAATTTGCTGCTGTTGAGTAGCTAGCATAATTTCCGACGCAGTGTGCTCGCCAGGCTTCTCCTCATGAGGAGCCTCACCAGGAGGCGGCACGTCTCCCGGGCCTTTACTTGTACCAGGTCTCACCATAGCGAATTACGCACGCGCAGCGGAAGTTAGCGTGATAGAAAGAAAATTAGAACACCACTTACAACGTACGTGGGCCCGTAACCTGTTGGAATGCAGCGGTGGGTAGTTTGCAACAAGCGAGCGTAAACTTTCATTCACAAATGATAAAGCAGTTCGCAGCTTGAAACGCCGCGAACTCTAGCGCCCAATCATTACTGATTGGGCGAACTAAGTGAAAGTTCACGAACTTGAGGTCTACGTGTTATTGTCAGTTCATACCGACCGCAGTGACACGCCTGAGATGGGCCGATGAACTATTACGCAGTTGCCGATGACCATCTATGATCCAACGGCTGCGATTAGTTCAGCAGATCTACAGATCTAGATCTAAGGGTTTCAGGGTTTGCGCATTCTGACTGCTGTATAAGGCCTAGAAAGTCATGCTTTACACCAAACTGATCAGCAGGGAGTGCAGATTCCAATAAATTGGCCCTATAGAGAGGTCTGATTGCTTCTGAGAGGGGGGTTAGATTGGCTTTAACGGGCTCTAACGTGGAATTTGATTGGCGCTTAGCAGCGGGTTTCGTTGCAGAGGCTTGTAGCATTGTTTGAGAGAAAGGCGGGTACGCGGTTATTCTTCCTCGATGCTCTTGGGGGGAGGAGGGCTGCTGCTGGGAGGGGTGAGCCGCAAGATCAGGCACAAGCGTGAGTTGGGGGAGTGAGGGGCTTGCTGTGGCGGGGGATAAGCTACAAGGTCGAGCGGTCGTTTGGGACCTATACCGGAACCGGACGGGGTACCGCATTCACAACACGGTGACGGCATCCTCGCGGCGGTTCAAGATCAACATGGGGTCGCAGATGGCGGACTCCGTATTCTGCTTCTCCCCCTCGGGCATGTCGTTAGGAGATCCAGACCGCTACCTCCCTGCCATCCTCATGGGCTGCATTCCTGTCATGCTCACCACCCTCCATGAAAGGGGCAAGACACCGATGCCTGCGGTAGATTCCCGCAACCTGAAGTCCCTGTCAAGGACCCCTAAGGACCCCCATTGTCATGGGCTATAATAGGGTGTCACTGTCATGAGCTATCATAGAATGTCATTGTCATGGGCTATCATAGAATGGCATTGTCATGGGCTATCAAGAGTTAATCATTGTCATAGGCTATCATAGAAATGTCATTATCATGCAGGCGATCGTAGGATGTCATTGTCATGGGCTATCATAGGGTGTCACATTGTCATGGGCGATCATAGGTTGTCATTGTCATGAAGGCGTCATAGAATGTCATTGTCATGAGCGATCATAGGATGTCGTGGCATGGGCGATCATAGGATGTCATTGTCATGACGATCATAGAATGGCATTATCATGGGCTATCAAGGGTAATGTTATCATGGGCTATCATAGAATGTCAGGTATCATGGCGATTATAGAATATCAGTGCTGTGAGCTATCATGCAGTGTCATTGTCATGGCGATCATAGGATGTCATTGTCATGGCGTCATAGGATATCATTGTCATGAGGCGATCACAGGATGGCGTTGTCATGGGCGATCATAGGAGTGTCATGCCATAGGCGATCATGGGGATGTAGTCATGGGCTATCATAGAGTAGCATTGTCATAGCGAAGCAAGGATGTCATTGTCGCGGGCGATCATAGGATGTCATTGTCATGGGCGATCGTAGAATGTCATTGTCATAGAGCGGTCATAGGATGTTATTGTCATGGCGATCATACGATGGCATTGTCATGGCGATCATAGGATGAGTCTATTGTCATGGGCGCTTATAGGATGGTATTGTCATGGGCGTTCATAGGATGTCATTGTCATGGGCGATCATAGGATGGCATTGTCATAGGAGGTATGGAATGCCATTGTCATGTGGGCGATCATAGGATGCCATTGTCATGGGCTATAATAGGATAGCATTCTCATGGAGCTATCATAGGGTGTCGTGTCATGGGTGATCATAGGATGTCATTGTAATGTGCTATCATAGGATGTCGATGTCATGGGCTAGCACAGGATGTCATTGTGATGGGCGAGCAAAGGATGCCATTGTCATGGGCTAGCACAGGATGTCATTATCATGGGCGATCATAGGATGGCATTGTCATGGGCGGTCATAGGATGCCATTGTCATGAGCGATCAAAAGGTGTCATTGTCATGGGCAATCCTAGTATGTCATTGTCATGGGCGATCGTAGGATGTCATTGTCATGGAGCTATCGCCAGGATGTCATTGCCATGAGCGGTCATAGGATGCCATTGTCATGGCGATCATACGATGGCATTGTCATGAAGCGATCATAAGGATGTTATTGTGCATGGGCGATGATAGGATGGTACTGTCATGGGCGTTCATAGGATGTCATTGTCATGAAGCGATCATAGAATGGCATTGTCATGGGTGATCATGAATGCCATTGTCTTGAAGCGATCATAGAATGTCATTATAAATAGGCTATGATAGGATAGTGCTAGCATTCTCATGGGCTATCATGGGTGTCATTGTCATTGGCGATCATAGGATGTCATTGTCTTGAGCTATCATAGAGATGTCATTGTCATGAGCTAGCATAGGATGGCATTGTCATGAAACAAAGGATGTCATTGTCATGGGCTATCATAGGATGGCATTATCATGAAGCATTTGCGATCATAGGAGGGAAACATTGTCATGGCGATCATAGGATGGCATTGTCATGGGCGATCATAGAGATGTCATTGTCTGGGCAATCCTAGCATGTCATTGTGATGGGCGTCGTAGGATGCACCATTGTCATGGAAGCTATCATACGATGTCGTGCCGTAGGCGATCACAGGATGTCACATTGTCGCAGGCGATCATAGGATGTCATTGTCATGGGCGATCATAGAATAATCGTGTCATGGGCGATCATAAGTGTCATTGTCATGAGCGATCATAGGGGTGTCATTGTCATGGGCGATCATGGAATGTCATTGTCATGGGCGTCAGAAAAGAAAAAGAAAAGAAAAAACCACGCCCGTCGGGCGTATGAGTAAATTAATTTCCCCGGCCCTACTCTGGGCCGGACCGCCACAAGTGGCGGTCTTAAAGGGACAATTTATACTGGGTGGTTTTCATCTCTTTCATCCTCTTGCTTCTCTTGTCTGAGTCTTCTGTATAGCTGGTAGGTGTTGTGTGCGTAGTTCACTGTCAGGTCGTGTATCCTTTGTAGTGCCTGCGTGGCCTCTTTTCTGTCGAGTCCAAGTTGCTCGAGTATGTCTTGGTTGTGTTTGTACACCGTGCCTGTCCTGCCCACTGCGAAGACATGGAGTTTGGCACGGAATCCGTGTCTACGTAGCAGTTGTAGCAGTGGTCCGTATTTCATGTATTTTTCCAGGAGCTTGGGTCCCCATTTTTCGTCGTCGGTGTGGGCCACCTCAATGAGGTGTAGGTTTTTGACTCTTGCTGGTGCTTCCTGTTGTGTGCATTCCCACCCGTCCTCTAGGTCTTCAAGGCCCTCTATCATGACTATGTCTACAAAGCTAGGTATGGTGTCGGGTCCATCATTCCTGCCTGGGTTGTCCTTTCCGTCATGCCGGCATTGCCCTCTGGTGAGTATGTAATTCGGGAGTACTCTTGGCTTAACCCCTGGGTCCCTCTTTTTTCCGGTGTAGGCGAGGACTTTGCACCCTCCTTTCCTATGGTGGTCAAGTATGTGTTTCAGTTCGTCCGCGTGAGCGCCTGCCCTGTCCGAGAACATTCCTCGCATTTGTGGGTTGTTGCATCCACCCAGAGCGTGTCCCACTCTCATGAGGAAGCCTTTTGCGTAATCCACCCCTTTGTGTCCACATCCGTCCAGGGTGCAATTCCCGCTCCCTCCGGCTGAGTTTTTCGCCGTCTCGTAGTCTTGTGCTGGCAGTATCCTCAGTCAGCATTTAAGTATTGTTTTTCGTGCCGCATAGGTGGCTCGTTTCCAGAAGCCGTTCGCAATTTTGTGTAGTTACGTTCAACCAGTTTTCGGTGGCCTTGCCCTCTTTGACCAGGGGGGCATTCCTGTTTTTCATTCTGTTGTGTGTCATGTCGTGCTTTCTTTGGTTCCATCTTGTTCTGGGCATCGGGTCCTCCACCATCGCATGGACTCTGGACTCCTCCGTGACCCTGGCGTGGTGAACTTGTCTTTCATTTGTCAGCTCCCCTTGAGGCGCTTCCCGCTGTTCAATGAGTTCATTGAGCATTCCAAAGATTTCCTCATCGTTCTGTTCCCCTTGGGGCATCTCCAGTCTCTCTGCGAGCTCGTTGAGCTCTTCAAATATCTCTTCCCCTTCAGAGGGTTGGGGTGGTGCCTCTGCGGGTTTGGGGTTGCTTCCTTGGGTGTGGTCCGTTCTGCCCTCTGTTTCCCAGTGTTCTTGTTGCTCCTGCATTTCCTGCATAAGAAGCATCTCCTCTTCCTCCCGCTGTTCCATCATGGCCTTTATTAGCCTGTCTTCTTCCTCTCGGGTCTGGTCGGCCCGTTGCTGCCGGTTGGGCATCGGGTCCCGTATTATCGCTTGTTCCTCTTCAGTTTGTTGTGCCTGGTCATGGTGCGCCTCCCACCTGAAAATGTGCTCTTTTTTCAGTTGGTGGGTCCAGGTTGTGGGTTCTCCCTGGAGCTCGGTCATTTTCGCTGAGAGTCTGTTGTTTCCTTGGGCTTGCCGTTCACGGAGTAGTGTAGTTACGTATTTTTGTACCGCGAGCTTTCCTTTTAGTTCTTTGCTGTCCGTGTCCCCGTCCGGTACCATGGGTTTGACTTTTATTGTTTCGTCATTATCCCATGCTTCCGTGAGGGTCCCTGTGGTGTAGGCTTGCTTGGCTGCCTCGTCGGCTTTTTCGTTTCCCGCAATCCCCGTGTGTGCTTTGACTTTTAGGAGTGAAACGGTGTGCCCCGCTGCTACCAATGCCTCAATGTTGACCAGTATGGCATATAGGAGGTCCCTTTGCCGGTGGTGTTCCATGCTGTGGGGTTTCGTTCTCATGTTCTCCAGTTGTCTAATGGAATTGGCACTGTCCGTGCAAATGGTGAGTCCTTTGCCACTTGGCGGCGGCGGGAGCGTCACCGCTTTTTGTATGGCAAGAAGCTCGGCTCTGTTCACCTCTTGGTCCTCACCTTCCCACCGAATCATGTGGGCCTCCCCTTCTCCGGACCTGGGGTCCCATACCGCAGCTCCTGAGGCCCATTCTTTGCCTCCTTCTTCTGTCTCAATCTCTCTTTTGCTCCCGTCTGTGTATAGGTACGAGGTCGCTTCGTGTGCCCTTTGAGGGGAGGGGTATGTCAGTTGGGCTGGTGTGTCGCTCGGGGCGAGGTTCCTGGGGTCCTCTGTTCGGTCTCTCGTTAGTTCCCATCTTCTCCCTTGGACCCCCGGTTCGTGTTCGGGCCAGAAGTCAGTGGGGTATCTGACTATTTTTGACCTCGCTACCTTGTCCCATACCGTTTGGGCGTCATTCTGTCTTGCATGCCTGGTGTGTGAAGTGTTCGCATCCACCACCTGTTGTATGGTGGGGGGGTGTATGTCCCATTTTCCTCCCCTGCTTCCGGGGAGGAGCTCCCATTTGGCTGGTCCTTCTTCCACGTGGAGGTGGCTGTCCTCCCACCAGGTTTCAACCTCTGCCGGTACGTTGTAGCACTGGGGGCAGAGGTCGTTCCGTAAGTGTAGCCCTGTGTTGCACATTCTTCCCATTGCATTTGTCATGTCCTTTGTCTTAATCTCCGGGAGTTCGTATCGCTGCCATGGTCTTGTGTCCACCACACAGTCCACACTGAGGGTGCGTCCTTCTTGGTTTGGTTCGTTCGTGTCATGCAGGTTCGCCTCCCTCATTGGCTGCCTGACGGCTGTGGTCGTGCGGACCTTGCTCTGCGGGCAGGTTGTGAGTGCCCTCCTTATGCAATCCGCGGCAGCATCTGGGTCACCGCAGTGGGCCTGCCACCCTGCTTTGTTGGCAACTATCAGTACCCTGAGGTTCCAGTTGCACTGTTTCGCTTGTTGGTGGGTAGTACCCATCCGGTGGTCAAGGGGCAGGAAGGTGAATTTGCCTTGTGGTATTTCAAATAGTTCGTGTACTAGGTGCCCCGCGTGTGCGTTGTATAGTTTCCTGTATGGGGTTTTCTCATATGTCGGGTACACTCCGACCCCGAACACCGGGTCTTGGGTGGTGGTGGCCGCAATGGCAAAGTCCAGTGCTTTTTTGAGGTCCTGTGGCGTGTATTCTGGGTGAATTGGTAGGCCCCCAATTTCATCCAGTTTGCCGTCCAGGCTGAGCCTCAGGCCCCGAACACCTTGTCTCTGTCATACTTGGCGTAGTACGTAGTGGTGTTGTGGTGAACATTGAGGGGTGAGGCAAAGAGTTCAGTGGTAATTCCGAATGCCTGTTGTAGTGCCCTTTGCATCTGGGCAGGAAATGTCCAGTGGTTTTGTAGGTTCTTTTTGCGTTCCTCCTTTTCTTCTTTGCTTGAGTACCTAATGAGGAGGTGCCCTATTTCCTCCTCGAACGTGGAGACCTGTATCCTATGGTCCTCCCACATTTCCGTGCGTAGTGTGCGTTGGTGTGGGGTTTGGTTGTGTGTGGTACCCACTGCTTGGGTGTACCTTTCGTGTAGCCTGAGAAGCTTTTCCTTCGTGAGGGTACCTATGTACTTCCCATTTCTGTGGTAGCTGTGGGCGAGTTCCCCCTCCAGCCGTATCTGGCAGTGGTGTTCCCTGTTGTCCGCAATGTCTTGCTCTGGGTTGGTTTCGGTCGGGTCTAGGGTGAGGTTTCCCGCATGTAGTGTGGGCCAGGCCTGCCCCAGGTGCGGCCTTCCAGCCAATATTTCTCTGAGACCTGTGGGGTGGGTCACCTGGGAGCCCCTTGCTTGCAGCCTTCTTTTCAGGGTTGGGAAGGTGGTCGCACTTTGGCCCCTTCGCTTGGCAAGTTTTAGGTAGTCAGTTATGGTTTCCCTTGTACTCCATGAGTAGGAGTCATCCCCATCTGAGTGCCTCCGCTGGGTTCTGTACTACGTCACCAGGGAGTGGGGGTCCGTTGGGTCAATGAGTAGGGTCCTCATTGCCACAATTTCCTTCGGCTTGTCTATTGTTTGGCCTTTCTCGAAACGGCATGTCTCCATTTTTTCAGTCATGGGGTCTATTTCGTCTATCCACTTGGTTTGTGGGCGTCTGTGGAGGTCTTGTAGTTCTTCCTCCTCCTCCTCCCGCGTTTGACTGGTGGTTTCCGTCTCATTAATCCTTGTGAGCGGGTGTAGGGAGAGTTGCCTACGAATCTCCTCTCTGGGAACCAGCCTTGCTTCCCATTCCGTCATTTTAACCCGTAGCTGTTCCGGGTTGAGGCGCGGGAGGTTGGTTCGCATTGTGTGGGGGTCCAGCGGTCCCGCACTGGGTATGCTCCTGTATTGTTGCTTCAGCCGCCGGTTCGTGCTGCTGTCATAGAAGTCCCCCGGTTTCGCTATGTCTCTCGGTTGGGCTTCGCACAGGTATGGGTATAGGTGTGCCAGGCCTTTTGCTATGGCATTGCGGTCTGCCTTGAGGGTTGCGTCCGTGCACTGTTCCTTAATGTTCACCTGGCTAATCGCTTGCTGGCCATCTTGGGTAATAAGGAACGCCAGGTCTGGGAGGTGTGTAAATAATTTAAGGCACGTCGTGAAATTTATTGCGGTTAGCGTGTCCTTGGGTACTGTAAGCTTGGCGGTTTGGTTTGTGCACATCGCCTGCCAGTCTGGAGGTGCCGGTAGGTCCCCATCCATTATTTTGCCTGCTTTCGTTTTTCTTGTTGTCCCTTCCATTTCTTTGTCAGACTTTCTTCTGGTCGCCCCCTTCAACTGTTCCATTATCTTTGGTACGGGGGTTTGGAGCTGCCTGAGCATTCCCTCCGTCCCCTGTGGGGTAATGTTGTATCTGAGTAGGGCATTGAGTTTTCTTAGTGTGTTGTGTTTTGTCTGGTGCCCCCCCCAGAGTTTGTCAAGGTCTGTGCGATTCATGCGTGTGGTGCAGTGGTATTCTACCAGTCCTCTGGTGGACCTGCTGACGTGGGACATTCTGAGTCTTGACCTTAGGTGTATTTGTCTCCACGCCGGGCCTCGTACTGCTCCTCTGTCCTCTTCACTGTGCATGGCCTCCAGTAGCCCGCTCCAAATTGACTGGGCATAGACTGCCTGGAGTGGCACCATGCCCAAGCCGAACCTTTTCTTTTCCTGTGTGGTAAAGATGTTTGGCGTTCCGTTACGGGGCAGGCCCTGTATGTTCTTTGTGGCCCCGCCTATTACTTTGTTGAAGTCGTCTATTTCACCCGTTGTGTAGAGCCCTAGGTGCAGTCCATATCTGAACTTCCCCAGTATTGCGGAATGCAGGGAGTATTCTTTTTGGTCCGGCGTTAGTGGGGAGCGCAGCAGTGCCTGTATTCTGTGGTTCATCTCTTCCCTGGCGGCTTCTTTCTCCTTGTCCCATTTGCCTGAGAATGCCAGTAGTACCCCCAGGTACTTGTATGTGTTGTCTGGTTTGAGTATTTTGAAGTGGCTTAGCTTACCGTCCGCCCCAATCGTTTTGAGGTCCCTGTGGAGTTGCTCCGGTATGGAAACCCCATTCTTTATGCCGGTTATGGCTGACTTGGTAAGGTTAATCTTGAGTTCACTCCATTGTGAGAATGCCTGCAGTTTGTGCATCTGTGCTCTCATGTGGAAAATTGTGGGGCACAGTATGAGTAGGTCATCGACGAACGCCCCTGCTGTTGTCCCGAGGGGGCCCAGTCTTTCCTGTTCTGCTGCGTACTTGTGCTGGTATCCATGCTCCCCCACCTCTAGCCATCTTAGCAACGGCTCTTGGTATATTATGAAAAGGAGGGGGCGCATGTTGTCCCCTTGGAGGAGTCCTCTTTGCACTTGCACCGTTTTGAGAGAGGTGTCTCTCCCTACCCTGGTGTTCATTGACATGGTGTCGTGGCTTTGTGTACCCAAGACATCTCGCACCACCTGTGTGAGTTCTTCGGGTATCCCGAGGTATTGCATTGTGTGCAGTAGCTTGTTGTGGTCCACCGAGCCGTACGCATTCTCCAAGTCTAAATACAGGCCATGCAGTTCTCGTCCTGAGACGTTTGCATCCTCTATCGCATTGGTCACTCTAGTGAGTTGTCGGAGTGTGTTCCTTTTCTCTCTCGAGCCCTCCTGCGCCTGAGCTAGTATTCCCTGCGTTTCGCAGAACGTGGAGAGCATGTTCGCTATTTGCGAGGTGTATAGCTTGAATACCCCCTCAAGTAGGGCTATGGGTCGGTAGTTCTGCTGTAGGGTGACATCCCCCTTCTTATGGTGGAAGCAGAATGTCCCCTTTTTCCAGGTGAGGGGGACGTGTTTGCTGTTCCACATTTCCAGCATGAGGGCATGTAGAGCGTCGTGGAAGTCCTCCGGCATGTACTTGAGAATTTCGTTCGGGGTCCTGGTGGGGCCCGGCGCCTTGTTGTTGTTTAAGGTGTGTATTGCTTTGCTGTAGCCCTGTCTACTTATCGTGAGGTCCAGTCCCGTGGAGTCCGGTCTTGGTGCCTTTACGAGGCGCTCTTTGTGGGTTGGGTCTTCCCATGGTGGGGGGTTCGGGTCAGGTGGACTACGGTGTTCCATCTTGTATGGCGCTGAGTGAGCCATGTGGTCCGCGAGTGCATTCGCAATGTTCATGTGGCCTACAGCCAGGTTGCCCTCCCTATCCTGTAGCGCCTGTATGTTCGCCATGGGGGCGTGGCCTGTCTCCTGTGCCTTGGCATATATCCTCTTGTGGTATCTTTTTTGGTTGTTCCAGTATTCTTTTACCGTTTTGTCGTTGTGCCTTTGCTTGGCTCGTTTCCAGTGCTGTTTGACCACCTTGTGAGCTGCCGACCTTTCCTTCTTGGCCTCTGCGGTAAGCCACGTCAACCATTCCTTTGCATCTGCATTGTCTCTGTCTGTTGGGCCCTTCATTTCTCCTTCCTTCAGGTCTCGGAGGGTTGAGTGTTCCGTGTGCGGGTTTCGTAGGTGTTGTTTGGTCTTCTTGTGCGTCCGCATTGTGAGTAATGCGGCGTCTCTTGCTTTTCTGTCCTTTTTGCTCATTAGCAGGTCTGTCGCCACTCGGTTGGAGGCGCCTCCAACTATCGCAGTTGGTAGTTCTTCGTCCTTCAGCGCACATTTGTTCGCCCTGGTGAGCATGCTCAGCACGGCCTCTCCTGCTCTGTCTATGGTGGCATGCGCTACCTGCCTGTTGCCCTCTTCCCTGCATTGGGTGGCTATCTCTGTTATGCGCTTCAGCTCAGCAGTCTTGGCATAGTCGTGTGTCCTGAGGAGGACGTTTTGGAGTGTTTCCCTGTGGGTTTTGTTGAGGGGCGTGTCCAGCTTCACGTGCCCTGGTTGGGGGTCTCGGTCCATGTACGGTTCGTGGGTGTCTATGCTGTCCAACCGAAGGGTCGCTAGGCTCACCATCTCGTGGTCACTCGTGTGGTGTTGAGTGAGGTGTGTGGTGCTCCCCGTCTCGTATTGCGCCCGTTTGTTCCTCGGTGCCAGCCATCTGTCAATGTTTCTGTTTTTCGCCCAGTTCAGTGTGGTATTGACAGGTGGGCCTACATTGTGGAGGTCCAGCTCCTCCGCGAGTTTCGTCCATTGCTTGTCGGTTTTTGTCACCCCCTTACCTGTGCTGGTGTTGCTCGCATTGAGGTCTCCTCCGACAATGACATGCTCGTTCGGTTTTTCCGCTGTTTTCCGGAGCAGGTTGGTGGTGTACTTGAGTATTTTGTTTCTGGTTTTCCACTCCTCTGCCCCTGGCGGGTTGTAAATGCCTAGCACGTGGTACATTACTTCCCCGGGCAGGTGCAGTACAACATGTAGGAGGTACCCCTCGAGGTGCCTCGCAGGGACAACGTGGTGGTTGTGTGCGTGGCTGTAGGGGTTGCTGAGGAGTATTGCTACTCCTCCTTTCACTGACTGTTCTGTAGTGCCCTCTGCCTTTTGCACCTCGGTTTTGGTGCCTGTGGTGGTGTATCGCATGTCTCTGAATCTCCTCATCACACTGTCGTGTGCGTGCTTTACTTCCGTGAGCACAATCACTTGCAGACCCAGTTGGTTTTGGTTTCTTTTCCTGACGACTTCGGCCAGGCCGAGGCAGGCATCACTTTGTCCTGCTACATTCCATGTGAGCATGTGTAGGCGGTCTTCCCCTATGTCTGTCTTTTTCGGGTCCGTGAGGTGGGGTTGGTATTCTTGGGAGTCCTGACTTGCCTCCGGTGCTTCCAGTTGTGTGTCTTCGAATTTCTCCCACTGTGCTGCTGGTTCGTCTCTCACCTCCCCCTCCCCTTCGTTTGGGTGGGTTTCCGGTGTTCGCTGTTCCCCCAATGTATGCCCATCGTCACTTGGTGGTGTCGTGGGGGCTAATCTATGGAGCCATTTCCATAGGCCCTGTTGCTTCGTAGCACGTTTGCGTCCCCCTTCTTGGGTTTGCGGTGTCTGTCCCTCGACCTCCGTGTTTGTGTTCAGGCCGTCTGTGGGCCTCTGGGTCCCTGTCGCTTGCTGGCTGTCCACCGGTGTGTGCCTTTGTCCCTCGGCAACAGTCATCCTCTCCTTTACCGGTAGTTGTATCGATTTTCTTTAGGCATCAACCGCCGCTCTGTTAGTGGTTCCCCATTTGTTGACCGCCTCGTTGAAGTGGGTGGGCCAGTGTCCCCCTGGGCATGTTTTTTGGAAGTGCATCCACGCTTTGGTGGCCATCAGGACCCACACCCCACAGCTGTAGTGGTCCTGTGCACTTTGGTTGCCTACATTCATTAGCTCAACTGCCACTTTCTTGCCGAGCTTCTTGGTGAGGTGTTCCGCCCGGTTGGTCATTTCCGCTGCAGCCTTTTGGTGTTGCGTAGAGTTGCGTTGGTTTTACCATTCGAGGAGTCATAGAGCTTAAGTTTGTCGTTTCCTTTGTCTGGTCCGGCCAGCACCACCCTCCAGTGTTTGCCATCGCACACCGGTATGCAGAAGCTTCGGGAGTCCCCGAGCAGTTGTAGTGCCTTTGTGGTGTGTGGTTCATTGTTGTTTTCCGGTTTCAGTGCTTCTCTCATTGTGGCCACCACCAAGGGGGGCATTGGGTTGTCCTCATATAGTGAGTGGGCATGCTGTATCTGGAACATGTTTAGTCGGCCCTTCATCTCGAATAGCCCTTTCGTGGTGGTGTTGTATGGGTACGTTCCTGTTTGGTCCTGGCTTCCTCCCCCTGTCATGTTCGATTTCCAGCTACGGGTTCGCTGCTTCACCCTTTGCTCAATCTTCCGCATTAGCGGCCTGCCCTTTGTTGGGGTGCCTTCCTTTATCGTAGTTACCGCGTATTCTGGTTTCCTTGTTCTAATGAACATGGGTTTACCATTACGGTAAATTATTCTGAGCAACTTGTAGCCGTAGGGTGGCTGTGTCCTCCGTTTTGCCGCATTTTTTGCTATGGTCCGTTTTCTCCTAGTTTTTCGGCTATGCGTTATTCTGTTGTGTTTATTGCGGTTTGTTCCCCCTGTACGACCAAGTGTTTTCCCTCTTGGTGTTAATGTAACTATCAGCATAATGATCATTGGGGTTATGGTGAGTGCAGCATTCTGCAATGGCCTGGTAATGTCGTGTCGTGCCCCTCGTGAGTAGTGTAGCTCAATTTGCATCGGTGTTGAGTTTATGGTTACAGCGTTACATTGCCCTAAATCATATGCTATAACGCCCCTAATATTCCTTTCCTGGGTGGGTTTTGTTTTTGGCATGCTGTCCCGCCATCATGTAGAAATTTTGCAGTATTTCGGCGTGTTTTTCAGTTTTTTCAATTTTTACGTAGAGCATTTTTGGGAATTCGCCTGTGGTCGAATGTCGGCAGTTTGCCCCTATATTTTGTGTATGTCGCCTCCAAGCCCTCCCGAGCCTTCCCCCAAAGTTTTTCATCGTCCCTTTCGGTATATTGGGCTGTGTGCCGTATTTTGTGTCTTTTACTTTTAGGGTTCCTATAGGGTTCGCTGTGGTGTCGTGGTTGTTTTGTTGTAGCCGGGTGGGTGGTAATGTTGCTCTCAGCTGGTGGGGTTGTTCACTTTGGGCTGGTGCTGCATGGTCAGGCGTACACCTGTATCGGCTATTTGTCGGGTTTATGGTTACAGCGTTACATTGCCCTAAACCACATAATGTAACGCCCCTAATGCTCTTCCCAGGGTGGGTTTTGTTTTTAACACGTTGTCCCTCAATCGTGTAAAAGTTTTGTAGAGTTTCAGCATGTTTTTCGGTTTTTTCGATTTTTACGTAGAGCATTTTTGGGAATTCGCTTGTGGTCAAATGTTGGCAGTTTGCCCTTATATTTTGTGTATGTTGCCTTCCTGCCCTCATGAGCCATTCCCCAAAGTTTTTTGACTTCCCTTTCAGTATATTGGGCTGTGTGCTGTCATTCGTGTCTTTTATCCTTAGGGTTAATATAGGGTTCGTTGTGTTATCTTGGCAATTTTGTGTTAGCCAGGCGGGTGGTAATGTTGCTCTCAGGTGGCCGGGGTGTTTACATTGGGCCGTCGTTGCATTCTCAGGCGTGCCTCTGTATCGGCTTTTTGCTTTGTACCTTTTGCGTTGCTCGCAATTAGTATGGGAATATAGGTGTTGTTTATTGTGTTCGCGTTCATTGGTTTTATTCCGGGTACTTGGTGTAGTGTCTTGTGAATTGCTAGGGTGGGCCACTTGGCAATGTGTATGCTTTACCAGTCGAAATGCAGTTGTCGGTGTTTGGTTAGTCTGTTGTAAGTTATTACAGCGCATTCGTTGGTTTCGTTCGCTCGGTGTAGGGCGTGTGCTCGTCACCCCAGCATGGTTAATGCAGTAATGCAGTAATTGTATGTATTACTCTGTGTAGCAGGGTCATGTTTCAAGGTCGAATATCGAGTCACTACAGGTGGGCAACTGCTAGCAATTATCAATATTACCATTCTATTCAGTGTTAGGCTAGCAAGTTTTGTTCTGCTATTTATTATGTCACTGCCTCTTCTGGCTGAGGCCCTTGACAAAGATGCATGGATGACTTCCCGGTCCCGGGGGGTGTGCTGCCTCCCTGTTCGATCGCACCCCCCCCTTTCGGTCAGTTCTTGGTCGGTTGGCCCGCAGACACCTTTTGCCTTTTTTGTCAGTCCACTCCGGTGCGGGCTCTTGGTTTGGCATATTCCTGGGTCCCCTGTCAGACGGTGGTTCCCCTCGCCCTTGTCAGAGCTGTGTGGTGTAGCCACTTTGGGTTGAGTGGGTTGCCTCGGGGGTTGGTGATGTGTCACCTTTTGTGGGTTGTCAAGCCCCCTGTGTAGGATGGTGTTCAGTCCAGATCGAAGTCCAGATCGTGCTGCACCCACGGTGTTTCCCCCCCCAGTAAGTTTTCCACGGTCGCGGCTTGCTACAGCAGATGTCAGCAGGGAAGTGCCGCTGTTGCTTAGGCTGGTTACCTGTCTCTTGGTCCTGCCCGCCTGCCTTGTGACGATTGTCAACTGGGGTGAGTGGACCTCTTCCTCGATGGCCGTTTTCTTTTTCTTTCTCTCCGGCCCACCCTCGGCCTTCTTTTGCCTCTTCGGGATCGTGTACTTGGGTTTCGGGCCTGTGTACGGGATTCCCCTGTACGGGGAGTCCGGAGGGCTCGGCTTGCCGGTGGCTCCCCCGGGTGCCGGTTGTGCCTGGTGGTGGCTCTGGCCGCCTGCTTCGGCGGCTTGGGCCTGGGGCACCATCCCCATGGGGCCGGTGATGCGGTCCGTGAGGGCAGTGAGGGTGGTGACCATGGCCTCACCCGTGCTCTTGTAGGTCGTGTGGAAGCTGGTGATTCCTGCAGTGACTTCTGTGTGGCGCTGTTCTGCCGCCGCCTCAAGTGACTCTGTTCTGGCCGCTGCCGTCGCCGCCTTGGAGTTCAGGAGCTCCAGTTCGGTGCGGACGTCCTTCAAGATGGACTTGGTCTCAGGGGTGGTGGATGCAGGGGGTCTGGCGTTAACCAGAGCCTGCTGTATGGCAGCCGCCAGTTGCTCAGTGGACTTGTCCTGGGCTAGCTTGACCGCTGTCTCAGCGGCTCTGGTCGCCTCGTTACGTGCTCGTGGCTGCCGGGGATTCCGCTGCTGGCTCTTCGCCCCTCCCTCGCTCCACTGCCCGACCTCAACGGTCACGGGGGTGATGATGTCCTCTTCGGTCTGCGGGTCTTTGCCCACCACTATCTTGACTGTCTGGGTGCCAGCGTCTGCCAGGATGTCATACGCCTCCTGAGTGAAGACCGCGTAAAAGTTGAAAGTGTTGTTCGTGTTGCGCTTCCACTGCAAGAGCGACTCCTGCCTGGAGTCGGATGGGGCCCACTTGGGCGTACCGAGGTGCTTCTGGAACACCAGGCTGCTGTCCCGGCCATAGCCCGACTTCAGCCCCGCACTGACTGCCAGCTTCGACAGCTTGTCCGTGATGGCCCGTACAAGAGCTCCACGGTGCTCCAGCCAGGCACGCTGGCTGTAGTCAATCACTGCCACCTCTCGCCTGCCAGCTTCCCGTTTGAGCTCAGTGGCTGGGAGGAGCCCTCTGGTAGTGGGGAACCCGAAGTCCAGATCCTTGTCGTGTGCTATCTTGTCGGTGTGCTCCGGGCTGACTGTCTCGAGGAGCGCGACTTCCCTGAGCTCTGCGTCCTCCTCGGGCTCCCCCCAGTCTCCCTTTCTGATGCGGGTGATGCCCTCTGCTCCCCCCCAGTTGTGAGTGGCGCGTTGAGCTATTATCCCTGCGACGTCACCTGCGGTGAGCCCTGCGAGGTGCGGGGATGATACTTGTACGGTGCGGAGCCTCATAGGCCCCGCAGTGTAGACGGGCGGGGACCACACGTAGACGTTGGGGAGGACTCTTTCCTCCCCCGGGTCTGCCCACCCCTCCGTTTGTACAAGCATAGACACCAGGAAGTTTGTGTTGAAAATAAAGATTGGCGCCAGCAGGCGCGTCTTGAAGGCGAGGTCGATCTGGTATACGACCCCTTCCTTGTCGGTCAGGATGTGAGTGTGCTCGTAGTTGAAAACGCGTTCCTGATTGGCGAGGGCGGTTTGGACGAGGTCCTGCAGGTATCTCAGGTAAAGGAGGGCATACCCCTGGGTTTCCCTTAGACCTGTTATCTTGATCTGCGGGTGGCCCTCCACCAGGAGGCCGTGCTTGTTGGTCTCGGTGGTGTGCAGGCTGCAGTCAGTAACTGCGGGAAGGTGGTGGAAGTGCTGATGCCTGACTCCCTGTTCCTCAGCTTTCGTCCGCTCAGGAACCCCCAGTTTGCAGAACTCCGATGCCGGGGAGTCTGCTCTCTGGAGGCTCCTGTCGTCGCCCCACCAGGATTCCGACAGGTACTCTATTTCCCCCTCCCTGTCCTGACCCGGAACTTGTTCCGGCAGGCGGGAGAGGGTCAGGAGCGTTTTTCGGATCGGTGGGACCTCCCCCGTAGGGGAGGATTTGTGGTTGCGGTACGGGTATGCCTTCTGCAACACCGATTTTACCGTCTTCGCGGGGACTTGCCCCTTCTCTGACTCCGTGGAGTCTTCCACCCGTGGGTGGTTGGGGCCCGTGGCTCCCTTTTTACTGGTTGTATTGGTGTTTTTTTTTGTATATTTTGGTTTTTGTGGTCCCCCAGCTGACTTTTTTTGTCGTTCTTACCTCCGCGCCAGGGCTGGGGGCCTGACGGGATTACGGCGTACTGGTGGTGAGGGGGTTTTCCCTTTCTCCGCAGAGGATGGTGGAGTGTACATAAGCAGATTGGGGGAGTCTTCGATTACTGTAGACCCCGGAGAGTCTTGGAGTATCTCCATGTCTGTGATTTCCTCCGGGACTCTCCTCGCCCGTTTGGAGGCCTGCTCCTCGGGTTCTCGGTCGGGTTGCCGTGGTGATGGGGTCTCGGTGGCGCAAGTCTTGCGTGGTTTGTTCTTAGTGATGGCCATGGTGTCAGGTTTGTCGAGGAGGGTACTTTGAGGGTGTGGGTGTGCGCTGTTGAGGGTTTTGTTGTCGCTCTGGGTGCCGCTTTTGTCCTGCGCATTCAAAAAACCGTTAACAGGGTGCTGAAATCGGCCGGCAAGACAGCAGGGCGGGCGTGGGCGGGCCAAATCTTCATGTTGCCGTTGTGCCGCTTGTCTTGTTGTCGTTGGTACGGTCCATGTCGGAGTGCCGTTAAATCCTGCAACCACAGATAGTAAAATCGTTACATATTTGAATTTTATTTTTGGGCCCGCGGCTCGGACTAGGTGGCACGTTCAGGCGGTTCCGCGAGAAGTGTGTCCACACTAATAGGAATGGTGTAATCAGGTCACCTGGTTGGCCAGCATAGTAATGCGAGGCCCTAGTGATGTAGTGTGCTGGTAGGTCCGTAACCGAGGACACTGCCCTCCGTATCTCCCTAATGATCGAGGTGCTCTCATCCGATGTGAAAGGCTCTGGGCAGGCACATCCAAGCTTGTAGACCCTGATAGCTGTCCTCTCAGAGGACGAGATAGGCTGGTGCGTCACTCCCTCGTCGTGCTGCTGGGCTAGGCTAAGATACGCTGCCGCTAAAGCTCCTGGGTCGAGGGAGGCTCCCGGCTCCATCCTCCTGATCCTGTCACCGCTGTCCTCCTCCTGATCCTCCTCCTCGGTGACGTGCAGGCCTAGTGGGGGAACTGGAAGTGATCCATGCTGAGCCTGATGCTGGGTCGGCCCAAAGGGCTGTGGCTGTGGCTGAGGCTGGGGCTGGTGATGCAGGAAAGGCTGAGGCTGCGAACGTGGAAGAGGCTGCTGCTGCGGAAATGAGTGCAGTGATGGCTGAGGCCACTGCTGCTGCAGAAGGGGCTGAGCCTGGCGCTGAGGCTGCTGCTGCTGAACAGGCTGTGGCTGAAGCTGGAACTGAAACTGTGTCTGAGACTGTAAGATGGCCTCTGGGCGTGGCTGCTGAGGAGGCTGAAGCTGAGGCTGCTGGGAGGCTGGGTGCGGGGTGTTGGCCCCGCTGAGGGGCTGGGTGCTGGCTGAGGCTGGGCCAAGAGGCTGGGGCTGAGGCTGCAGAGAGGCAGGCTGCTGTGACAGTGTAGGGGGGGCTGGCATACTGTAGGAGGGCGGACAGGGACGGGCCCTGACTGACCTGAGAAAGCCGGTCCCGTGAGAAGGCTCTGAGGTGAATGTCCTGCCTCCTGACCAGCAGCTCCCTGCTGAACTGAACTCACTGGGGCCTGTCCCGCATGTGCTAGCACCTCTGAAGTGGCCATATCACGAATGATCCCGTCCTCAGGCTCCTGAATCAGCCTCTCCACTCCTCTGGTGATCGGCATCTGACCCATACCCGCCGTAGGTAGTCCCGTGTGATCACCAGAGCTCCTCCTCCTCTGGGGTGGCTGTAGGGGGGCAAAACCATCAGATCCTGTAGCAGATAGTGTCCCCTGCCTGGCTGTAGTAGGAGGCTGGATAGCCCCCTCTGATGTGGTGCGTCTCTGTGTTGGCATCAACCCCCCCCCCTTCATTCAGGTTTCTAATGGGTATAAACACTAGAGGCAGGATGCCCCCATAGTTCCTCCCGGTTTTGTAAGTTATATTCACTTCTGTGAGTTGGTGCGTGCGTGAGTTTACAAGAAAGGGTGTCAGGCAGTTTTCGCGTTGGGCATCCTATAGTGTAAACAGATAATGCATGTTTAAAGGTGACAGGAGAAGTTTGGTGAGGGAGGGGTGGTACCACTGTAGGTAGGGGGTAATGCGTGATGTAGTCTAGTGCAAAGTCAGAAACACATGAGTCGGCAATAATCCAGGCATATCTCAACACAGCACATGATCGTAGAGCTACAAATTTTTTGAAATTCTGATATTCTGAGATCACATGCCAAGCTCGTATATACAAGCCCAAATTTCTAACATCCCCCATCTGTAGCTGCTGCCTGCAGTAGCACAGACTCAAATGTGGGCGGATTCAGCATTGGATATATGAACAAGCCCACATTTGAGTCTGTGCTACTGCAGGCAGCAGCTACAGATGGGGGATGTTAGAAATTTGGGCTTGTATATACGAGCTTGGCATGTGATCTCAGAATATCAGAATTTCAAAAAATTTGTAGCTCTACAATCATGTGCTGTGTTGAGATATGCCTGGATTATTGCCGACTCATGTGTTTCTGACTTTGCACTAGACCACATCACGCATTACCCCCTACCTACAGTGGTACCACCCCTCCCTCACCAAACTTCTCCTGTCACCTTCAAACATGCATTATCTGTTTACACTATAGGATGCCCAACGCGAAAACTGCCCGACACCCTTTCTTGTAAACTCACGCACGCACCAACTCACAGAAGTGAATATAACTTACAAAACCGGGAGGAACTATGGGGGCATCCTGCCTCTAGTGTTTATACCCATTAGAAACCTGAATGAAGGGGGGGGGGTTGATGCCAACACAGAGACGCACCACATCAGAGGGGGCTATCCAGCCTCCTACTACAGCCAGGCAGGGGACACTATCTGCTACAGGATTTGATGGTTTTGCCCCCCTACAGCCACCCCAGAGGAGGAGGAGCTCTGGTGATCACACGGGACTACCTACGGCGGGTATGGGTCAGATGCCGATCACCAGAGGAGTGGAGAGGCTGATTCAGGAGACTGAGAACGGGATCATTCGTGATATGGCCACTTCAGAGGTGCTAGCACATGCGGGACAGGCCCCAGTGAGTTCAGTTCAGCAGGGAGCTGCTGGTCAGGAGGCAGGACACTCACCTCAGAGCCTTCTCACGGGACCGGCTTTCTCAGGTCAGTCAGGGCCCGTCCCTGTCCGCCCTCCTATGCCAGCCCCCCCTACTCTGCCACAGTAGCCTGCCTCTCTGCAGCCTCAGCCCCAGCCTCTTGCCCCAGCCTCAGCC